>JAXQGU010000078.1:0-281156 GCA_037040355.1 Cutaneotrichosporon sp. M94-02A
TCGTGCGACGCCCCCCCACGCCGGTCCAACCCCCCCCCCCCCCCCCCAAGCATGCGAACGGGACATGTGGTGTGGCACACGATGCCCCAAAGACCATGCATGGAACACGTTCGGCCCGTCTTGGTCGTCCGACACTCCGCGTCGCAAGCGAGGCAGGCTGGTTGGGGTTCAGGAAGATGCCAATGAGGCGCTACACGGGGAAGAGGATCGTCCCTGTGTAGTCTCCGACGAATATCCGGGATCCGTCCATGTTCGGCAGCGCCCAAGCGGCGTGGGAACAAGGCATTAGTAGTGCTGCGAACGGTTATCCAGTGCTCTCGACAGGTCAATTACGATGCCGTTCCCATGCTATGCCTTGTTCTCATGAATGATCGGCCCGAGTGCATTGATGTGATCGAGCCCAAGGCCGTTACCAGCATGTATCGAAGCAGTGCATAAGACAGCGGCCAGACCTTCCCCCCTCGCCAGTCCTCCCCGCTGGCGATCGTTTGGTTTGTGTGTTGGGTGGCGTGGGAAAATGTCGAGATGGCGGTGGCTTCGCGGGGCAGGATCGCCCGGTTTGGCCCTCAGGGCCCCCTTCGGTGGCGTTTGCAGAGTGCCGTAATATCCTATGTGAGCGACGTCATCGACACTCAAAGCTGGCCTCGGCCGAAGGCTATAGACCTGCAACGTCGACTGGAACACTGCTGAGGCAGACACGCCATTCGAACGGATGTAACAGCAGCTATGAGTGACTCATGTACCCGTGCCAGATCCTCCAGTTAGGAGGGTGTTTCACCAGCAAATGGCGTCAGAATCAAGGCGTGTCACCAAGCCAAGATCTGGACCGGACGCGACCCTGTACCGGCGATCGCCGACACGCTAGCCCATGCCGATGCCGCCGGCAATTGCTCCGGCACTCGCCGGCTTTTCGCGCTAAATCCAGGCAGCCCATGGAAAAATCTGCTTCGAGCAGCGGGGGCCGGTCGGGTCGAACACGGCAAAGGTCATGCATTCCCGCCTTTGGGATACAGCTTCTGGCGCATCTAGGTGTCAACAACTTCCAAGCGAACAACCTCCCCGCTCTTGGCACCCGCACATCGCCAGATCTGGCGTGTTGGGGTCGTTCCCCGTCAGGGATCTCGGAACTACCGCTCACATGTGACACAGGGACGATGCGGGAATTTCATCCTCGTGCGGGACGGTGTTCTGTCTGACTGACGACCAGGGCGAGTCGGCGAGAGATAGTGCGGGTCAACGATGCGGCAGATCAGTTACCAGCTCTCGCTTGCAGCGAATAGACCCATTCGCCGTTCAGGCTGTGGCGAATGGCATGACATATGACCCAGCTGAACCCAAGTGACGAACTCAGCGAAGACGGGGACCGACGCCTTGTCAAGCCAATCCTGGCTCCGACAGCTTGTCCAAGCCAAGACTCGGCAGTGACCGCCGCGTGAGGTTCAGAGGAGATGCTTTTGCTTGCTGGTTGGGACCAAGCCGAAGTTTGCCGTCTCGAAGATGCTGCATCCTGACTTGTACATCTCTTCCATCCCTAGAGCGGTCGCCACCCTACAGCCATGCATAGAAGTGAGGTCGTTGTTCGCCACGACTACCTGTAGAAGAAGCTTTCCGCGCAAAATATGCCACAGAAGCAGTTGTACCTGTTTCCGTCGGAAACTCGCTGTGCGCTCCGAACAAGCTCGTGGCGTTACGGCAAGTTGTGTGTGGCACACACAACTCGTTCATCCTTCATCGCTCTCCCGAGCTGCGTCTGGACTTTTGCCAGATTCGATTCCGTGTGGGTTCCCATGAGACTGTCAGCACTCGTCGGATTTCATCGAGAAGCGTAGTCTTACATGCGCGTCCAGCTCCATCGGTCGCTGGGCAGCCTTCATAGCATCATCATTCAGAAACATGCAAAACTTCAATGCGCGGGCATGCACGGCGGTACATCAGACTGTGCGATCCTGCCCCGCTGGGGTATCCATACCGTCGAGCGGGTCGAGTCCGATCTTCGCCCTCCCGATCATCATCTCCGTGTGAGGCCTGCCGACGGTTCCGGCCGTACAAGGTTGCAGACTACCATGTTCCGACCGATGCGTCGCAGGCCGGTAGATACCTGCTGACATCGTCCTCGTCTTGGCTTCCGCAAAACCCGTACTGTACCGGCTGTTGCCGAGCTGGAAGCGGCTGTCGAACGCCGTGCCGAGGCGGCTCGGCATCGTTTCACGCAATTGCTCGTGGACCCCGGGATGTGTGTTTGCAGCCTGGCACGGAGAAAGAGCCCCGCGGTCTCTCGGGCCTCGTGCGTGCTGGTCTGGACCGGGAGTCGTCAGTATGTCTCACGCAACGGTCCCGTGCTAAAAACGACCGGCTCTGGGATTGGCCCGGAGACAGCTCTTTCTCACGCAAAAGCAACGCCATCCCATTGCCTGGACTTTAGACCATTCGGGGCCAAATTCTTTCCCCTCTGCTTTTGCCCGCGACCCATCTTTGTCAGCACGCAGTCATGGGAACGGCCCACGCAGGCGATGCCTCTCTTCTCATGCCTTGATTGGTCCTCGGAAGGGGCGCGGCCTGGTGGAGCGGCGGCTAAAGCTGCGCACGGGACCGCCCCACTGCAGCCCTGCGCATGTCAGCGCCCGAGACCTGGGCATCTTCCCACGAAAAGATATAACCCGGGCATCCGTCTCCCCCTCGCCCCTCACTACCACCATCCTCACTTCGCACTCGGGGTCCAAGCCACTCTGCGGGTCGTCGCCCCACTACCCAACTTAACTCGCTTCGACACCGCAGCAGGCTATCACACACCAACAACACTGGGCCCTCGGGCAGCCTCGCCACTCGCCACCGGTCGCCGTCATATACACCACCACCCATAACCACACCGACGCCACCGGTAGCCTGAGTCTCCCTAGTCGCGCAACACTCGAGATCAGCCACCGTGAGTTCAATGATGTAGCTGAGACGGCGTCCCTGCGACATTTCCATCAGCGAGTGCTGACAGCGTGCTGCAGAACCCTGACTCGAGTCAGCCCGCCCGATAGCATGTGACAAACGCATGTCCGACGAGCGAATCCCCTGGGACTGGCTCGTTCCGACTTATCCATCCCGCTTCAGGGGATTGGGAGTATTTCACGTCCTTGACAACTCTACCGGCTGGCATTGGACTTACACCTCACTTATCAAAGTGAGCTCTCCTGATCTCTCCATCCCCTCAGTATTCTGACCGCGAACAGGACTGTGGTGGAAAAACCACACGTAATATCCACGAGGCCGACTACGTCGTCATCGACAAAGCCAGCATCGATCCAGACGACCCCGGTCGGTCACTCCCTGCCGTATCACACCCCGTGATCTGGATCGATCAAGAGTGGGTCCCGAACCGAGCGCAATCCCAGGACGGCCATCCTCTCGAAGAAGGCATTATCGACCCGTACAATCTACCTCCGCGGTCGCCACCGAGGCCCCCGTCGGCAACAACTCAGACACCACCTTCCAGAAAGCATCTCTTCATAGAGAGAAAACGCAAACTCCCCATGAAGCAGAGCGGCCCAAGTCCGTCGAGTCCTTCAACACTCGCTGGCGTAAGTTAGCACGTGAACCATTGCACCGCCAATACGAGACTGACTCAAAAGCAGGGCCGGATGGCTTCTCCATCATTGTCGCCTGTTAGTTCAACCCGAGCGGGCCTGCCATCTGGATCCCAGGCTGTTCGCGAATCGAGCAAGAAAACCGACTACGAACCGGCGGCGAGCGGCTCGGCTCGCTTGTCCCCCGGTTCGTCTCTACCACCCCGGCCTCCCTCCGGCCAGCTTTTGGAGCCCATCCGAATGGGATTTTCGTCGCCTGCTGCGGGTTCACCAGCGCCGGCCGCCGAGTCATCTTCTTCGGACCCGGCAAACGGCGGGGCCCCGGACCGCACATCACTCAACCCAGCCCCGGGCTCATCACCCGGAAACAACCCATCCCCCCAACGCCCATCGTTTGCAACTCCGACGATAACGTCGACCTCAATACAACCTCCGCCTCCCGCTGGAGACCCGCCTACACGCCCGCCGCCGCCCGACGACCTTACCATCGCGGTCGCGCCTGTCGCCTCCCCGGAACTCGGCAAAAGGGGGAGGGAGGAGAAGGTAGAGGCGGACCTCGCCACCGCGAGGCGTCGGCTCGACTTCGACGATGCCCCTTATCCCCCTCGCTCCTTCGATGAACCACATACCGCCTCGTGCCCGTGGCTACAGGATGCTGGGCTCCTCAAGTACGCCGCCAGGGGCCTGCTCCGACCTCTTGAGCTCGTCCGGCTGCTCAGACTCTCCACCGTCTGCGACCACGGCATCGACACCCAGCTATGGTTCACCACTCCGGAGCCCCGTCCACCAAACACGCTCGCACGACGGCGGGATATCTTCGTCGACGCGTTCCGTGGGCCAGACATTCTGCATCTAGCCTGGGTGCAATACAAGGAGATCGCCGCGGAGCTCGGTACCCTACCCCTGATGTTGATCGTGCGACGCTTCGACAGAACCTGGAGCACCCTCGAGCAGATCACCCGCTACACATCATGGGACACTGCCGTCCGTTTACTCCACGATGAGCTGGACCGCTGTTCGAAGGACCGCGTCGAGTTCGGAAAGGACGATTGGGTCGATCTTAACGGGGCCTTCGTCGCGACCCACGTCGGGATTCGATGAAGTTAGCGCGGGTCGTAAGTCTCTCGAGACATGCTACCCTCAGACACTCGAGCTGACCTCTGGCTTCAGATATGCACCCGTCCGGGACTTGCTTTGTGTCATCGCTCCGTATCGCAGCCCTCCAAAAGAACGACCCCTCGGCTCACGCACAAGACATGCCGCCCCTCCGTAAGCGCCGTTCCCTCCCCCCAGACTCCATCACAGCCCGACCACGATCCGTCACGACCCGTCACGATCCGCCACCTCTACCACTTTCCACTCTCCGTCACACTCCTTCACTACTCTTCGACCGCCGGCGTCTCCCGTGCCCCAAAACGGCATGATGGTTCTTCCTTCGCCTCCTGTTCCTCCACATCCAGAACAGACCCGGCTGGTCGCTCGCCCTGCCTCGCATCCGCCCCGCCTTGCCTCACCTCGCCTCCCGTCCCGTTTTTCCCCCGCGCGGCGCGTTTCTCCCCTTCCCTTCCTTGTGATGCGTCGGCTTCTGCCGATGCGTGCGCGGTCTGCCGGGCGTGAGCCAGCGGGTGGCCAACGCTGTATGCCACTCGGCAGTCGTGTCACCCTCCAAGTGATCCCCATTCCCGCTTGTGCGTGGCCTTGGTGAGTCCCTGTCTCGTTGCCTCTTGGCTCGACTTCTCGCAGGTCTCTCAACGTCCGCCACCCTGCCTCGGACGCCTCGTCTCGCCGCAACCAACCTTCAGCCGCCCGCCGTCATCACACGACTTACACTTTGACATCGTCGGCGGCGGCCAACATCTATCACTGTGCGAGACGGCACGCCCACTCCTCCGAGGCGGGGACCGACGGCAACTTCACATCGCGAGGTTCGTTGTCTTGCCATGACTGCTGTGCTGATAACCCTCAGATTACGACCTTGACCATCGACTGGCTAGCGCGCGCCATCAAACATCACACTCACTTTATCACTAGTCCAACGCCGTCCACGACACTCCGAAATCGGACGTCGCAGGACTGCGCGCGCTCGCAACCCTCGAGCTCGTCCTCTCAGATCTCAACACTCAGCTTTCAATCACAGCGCTTCGCCGTGCTCCAACTTGGCTACGTGCAACTGAGATCATCACATCATTACTCATCACGAAGAGGACGGGCAGGGGCTTACTCGGGTCAAGGTCGCGAGAGGTAAGTCAAAGGACCTGTAGCCCATAGGACCGCTGACAGCTCCTCCTCCAGGTCGGACAGGAGGTTAACGGACAGGCGAGGGCTGCTTGTAGTTCTTCATTACTTAGTATACGTACACATGCATAGTCGTAGTCTACCACCATCCGCCTTCTTCATCGTCAGCTGTCCGCTGCTTCGCCTGTGAGCTAGCGCCGCCAGTCCCGGAGGTGTGCGCTATCGTACCGCGCCGCTGTGAGGGTGATTTTGTCGCGAAGCTTTTTCACTTTCGAGATGCGCAAGAGCTCTCTGATCACGCATGTCGAGCTCGCGCGGCCGTTGGTCCAGACGTTTGCTTTGAGACCGTGAGGGGGTGACAGATGCGCAACAGTCGATCAGGAGTACAAGCGCTAGCCGCGGAGATGAGAGAGGAAGATACTAGGTGGTGATTCGTTGGTCCAATGACACGCGAATGAGGACGGGACCGCTCGGTCATGGGCCGCACGAGGACGGTGATCGCCTAAGTCTTCGCCGCTATCTACAAGCTAGCTCGTGCCGTGCTACAGTAAGTTTGAGTGAAAAGACTGTACTCCGTCGCCGAGGCTGCGTACCGCTTCACATAAGCACGGCGGAGTGTGTGTGTGCCGTGACCTCATAGCGATTGTCAACAACTGACAAAGCTGCACACAGTCGTGGCTCGGCATCCGTCACCGCCCGCGCACATGACAGCTGCACCGTCCCAGCCCAATATATAACCCTTTTGGGAGGGCGGAGGGGATGCCGAAGTCCCCGCCGCTCGCAATCAACCATCATCACCCCGAGGGCAGACACGTCGGCCAGCCTGCGGCCCATTACAAGCATTCTCCGAGCCAGTTCTCCACCACATCGCACACGCCCTCTTAGGCTTGCGGATCCTGACCACGGATGCGCGCCGTCGAATCCTCTCGCACTGCCGACGCCGGCGTACCGGAATGCTGCAACCTCTTTTCACCCCGCTTGAAGTCGGAGGACCTTCACACGCTTCATACAAACCCGTCTCATCACCTGATACCCGGCTTCGACCGCCCTCATCGTCACCGCGAGCACCAGTCTCCTCTTCGCCGAGTGCGACGGCGTCCCCATCGACCTTGTCGCGTCCTCCGCCGGACACTACCTTAGGGCCGTCCGACCCGCGGTTGGTGAAACCCGTCAATCAGCAATCCCCGGTCACTCCGACCAAGAACAACACTGGCGGACGCCTTTGTTCGACCCCTGAATGCCGGTCGCCCGCACACAGCCGTTTGCCCGTGGGTCAAGGAAACCGACCTCCTCGAGCACGCCACCGGGGGCCTGCTGAGGCCCCTCGAGCTCATCCGATTGCTGCCCCTCGGAGTCGTTTACGAGCTCGGCATCAACGTCGCGCTGTGGGAGACAACGCCAGCAGTCTTCCCTACCGCGGAAGCTCAACTGCGGCGACGAGAGGAGTTCGCGACCGCCTTCGCGTCCCAAAGCACCTTCGAACTGGCGTGGGCCCATTACCAAGATATTGCCGCCGACCTCGGACCCGATTCTCCGCTCCTGGTTGCACGAATATTCTTATCCCGGTCGAACTATATTCGGCAACTCAGCGACCAGCACGGCTGGCCCACGGTGGTGCGCTTCCTTCACGACCAGATGGAGCGCTCCGTCAGCCAAGGGTTCGAGCTCTCGAGTAGCCATTGTCTAGACATCGGCGCGGCAGTCATCGCTTGCCTCTCGGGCCACAACGGCGAGGGTTCGCCTCTGGGAAGGGGGAAGCCGGCGACGAGTAGGGAGGATGGTGCTGCCGGCGCAATACAATGACTAGGCGAGTCGACCGTGCCATCTCTCTCCCCTCCCTTCGCGGCGCTGACCTTGTTCTACAGGCGCCGGTTCACGGTCTCGTTTCGTTCTTCGTTGCTTCGCTCCGGATACCTCGACTCGGCCCTCGATCTTCCGGCTCGTCGATGCGTGCTCTCGCTCCCCTCCATACCTCCACACCCTCCCCACCTTCCACACCCTCAGACTCCCTCCACTCCCTTTTATCCCTCCACTCACCATTCCTCGCCCTCCGCCGCAGCCACGTCTCCAAACGACGTGTTGGTTCGCGGCGGACTGGCCCGCCTCGCCCCGCCCCCCACCCCACCACGTCCCGTCGCCTCTACACTCCTGCGCTGAGCCTCGCTAAGCAGCTATTGACCGACAGACTCGCTCCGACCTTCAACCTCTCGCACGCTATCATCGTTGCCGCCCGCCTTGTCGCCGCCGCGCTCTCGGCCAACTTCGTCACTACTCATTGAGTCTGAGAATAGCCGCGGCCGCCAACACCATGCATCGAGTTCCAGCTTCGAGGCGGGCTCCAACACCAACAGGCAACAAAGAGTTTGTGCAGTATGTCTCCGAGACCTCGCTGACGTTGATCCAGATCATACGGCCTTGATCTACAACACTCCGCGCAACATTCACACGCCTTCTCTTCGTCGCTTCGTCGGTGCCGTCTACCGTGGTATCATCCATACATCTCATCGCGGTTCTCGGCTCCAATTCAACACCATCCAGGAACAGACGCCCTCAACACCATATGGACGGACGACGGCAGTACGTGAGGACATACTGGCGCGGATCAAGGTCGCGAGAGGTAAGTCACATCATCACTTCGAACCTCGACCGGTCGCTGATGCTCCTACCTAGGCAAGGCAGCAAGTCGTAGGGTCACGGGCTCCAGGTCCGATAGGAAGCACAGGCTTAGTCCGGAGCATGTCATAGAATATAATGCGATAAGCACATGCATTGTTGTAGCCCCAACTAGAATCAACCTCCGGAGCACAGTCGGCACCATAGCGCTGCACCTCGAGGCCGACTTTGGGCACACCCGCGTTTCACTTGGGGCACACTACAGCTAGCTTCCCTTGCTAAGTCGGTACAGCGGACACGTACAGCATACGTACATACGCTTGCAAAGCTGCTCATACTGCTACCTCGATGTTCCCGGCGTACATGCCGGTTCTTGACGTGCTAGCACCGCTCCGGCCAAGCGATGACATGTCCTAAGCCAGCATGGCATACAATACCGTACACCGTAGCTGTCGAGGACGTAGCTCCCCTCGCTGAACCTGTCCGACGACCGGACAGGGTCCTTAAGATACAAGCGCAGCTCCGGCAGTGAACTCCGGCCGGCTCACAAAGTTCGCCACCAATCTCTTTGGTTGGTCCACAAAGTCCGGATACAAACTCCGACCGGCTCACAAAGTTCATATGATCCGCCAGAGCTCAGAGTACATTGAGCCTACAAAGTTCATGGTTGAATAACCTCACACGGCACTATCAAGGTACCATGGGCGGGTTGCATGGCGTATGAGGATGCATCTTCGCAGTACCGATGCTATCCCGACCTCATGTGCGTCCAGATGGGCTACATGCCGGGCTTCGGGGCGTCGCGGGGGCCATGGACGCCCCCTTGCTACATGCCCGTCCTTACTTGCACGACTGGATCCAGGTGTTGAAAAGCTCGAGTGCCTCCTATAGGTATGTCAGCCAGACTCGATACCGACACGGCTCGCATGGCGCACCTTGGATTTGTCAGTCGGAACGAGGTGCCCAGCCCCGTACACCTTCTGCAGCTGCCGACTTGTCAGCTCACGTCCCGTACGCCGGTTTGGCTTCGCGGGACTCACAGTCAAGTCGCCAAAGGTCTTGATCGTGCCTGCGACGTGTCCATCCACGACCCAGTCCTCCGTCGGCGCGGCGAGGTACCCGTCCCGGCCCGTCCAAGGCATCTCGTTCATCCACAGCTCCTGCCCGATATGATCGCAAGCGGCGTCGAGCGTACCGACGTACTGCGCGAGAGCGTCAGCCAGCGGACACGAAGCGCGCAATTGACTCACGTTGAGGACCTTGATGCCGCGCTCGAGCAGGTTAGAGACGTAGTAGTACGTCTGGTGGGTGAAGTCGAGCGAGGCGCCGAAGTTCACGGCAACGGTCTGGCTAGACAGCTTGAACTCGGGCACATGGCCGTCGACACCCAGCAGGTCCCGCACCGCAGGCAGGTTGAGGTATCGCTCGACATCCTTCCTGGTCGGGGCGTCAGTCAGAACCGGGCCTGAGAGCCGGATATCACTCACGTAGCAGGCATGCACAGGCTCTCGGCCATCTGCGCCGGCGTGCAGGTCTCGTTGACATTGTACCTGCAGGAGAGTCAATCGACTGACCAATCGGCGTGATGGCCGCGGCGCACCTGTTCCGACCGGTCCACTCGACGACCGGCGCCCAGAGCTCGTCGCAGAACCCGAACCACATACTACACATTGTGTAGTCTGAGGTATCGATGCAGTACTTCTTGATGTTCTTGTGGCACTTGGGAACCTGGCACCGTGAGCGCTTCGAGGTGTGGCATCCTGACGGAAAGTGGACTCACGTTCTCAGCCAGGTCGACGCACTTCTTGATGTCCAGGATGGTGTAGCCGAGGTCGATCTGCTTCGTGCACATCTGGCGGATGAGCGGGCCCACGAGATGGGATATCGGACTTCGGGTCGTGACTCACAAAGGTATACTGGGACTCGAACAGCTTGACTTGGAGGAATCAGCTGCGTGCCGCAGTGCTTTCGGGGTGCTTACACGCCGAAGTTCCTCCATTGCCAATCATGACGCTCTTGAGGTTGATCGGCGTGCGTCCCTCGGCGACAATCTTGGCGTTGTGGTCGTACACCGCGGAAGCGAATACGGGGAGGTACCGCCCGCCGTACGACTCGCCCGTCATGTGGAACGCTCGTCCGCGGTACTCCTTGAACGTGTCGAAGAACTAGCGGGCGTCAGTGGGTAAGCACGAAACATACGTGATAGGAGTACGTACGATGTCCACAAAGGCGGCAATGTCCAGTGCAGCGACTTCGGTGCGGCTGACCACCTGGCCGTGCTCGCCGTGGCTGAACCCAACGCCGATCGGCTCGTCCAGGAAGAACACATTCGCCTGGTACACCTATCAGCACCCCATCTCCCTAAGCGACTCATCACTTACCCTCTCGTTCCAGGCGTAGGGATTGGTGTACGTGTCGTTAGGCGACTGAGGCTTCTCCTTGATCCGGCACGGACCTGCCGGAGGTCAGCTCCCTCGCGGCTTCGGCGCGCTGAACGACCCACCCTGCTCCATGAACAGGCCCATGGCGGAACTGCCGCCGGGCCCTCCATTGATCCACATGGCGACAGGGTCCTCTTCAGGCTTATGCCTACTCTCGAAGAAGTAGAAGAACAGCTGCTTGCCGTCCCCGGCGTCGATGTACCCAGTGTACGACCGGGCTTTGGTCTCGCACCACCCGTCGTGCGCCTTGATCCTCACTCGATGGTCCTGCCATGAGCGCCTATCTCATCTCACTGAGACCTACCGGGTGGCTCTTGTGCGTTATGGTGACGAAGTCGTGCCCGGGCTGCAAGGCCGACAGCGACGAGACCGGTTGGTCGATGCGGACGGCCTCGTTGAGCGGTTTCTGACCACGTCGAGCAGCGGCCAGCTGGCCGACCACGCCGACAACAGCCAGGAGCGAGCATGAGAACCGCATCTTACGCGCGCAGCTAGGTTGGAGAGAGGATGCAGATCGCACAGAGCGCTCAACGAGCTGAAGAGGAGCTTATTATGGGCGATTGATTTCGGGCAGCATGATGGGCTTCGGAGATGGCCGAGAGGACGAGCGCAAAAATAGGTTCCAATCCAGAGAATAGGCGCACATGTGGTTTCCCGTATTAGGCGGGACTAACAGCAGCGCTTGCTCGAGGTAAGATCAGAATCCAGCTGATGGCTGGGTGTGAAGGTGCGAGACAGACGCGTTACACTGCTCTCCCGCGAACGTTTCTTCCCGTCATTGCTCTAGTCGTTGAGGCGTGATACTGCACTTCCCGGACAGAAAGGTCTCATATCGACCGGGGAAGGGTCATTCGATCTACGGACGCTGAAGCGGAATGCGAAGGGTCCGGGCAGGCTTGCACCAACAACAATCGTCTGTCTGATGAACGTTCACACTTCGAGGTACCGGATGAACTTGACTCGGTCCTAGGCCGAATCCAAGCCGATATCACGGCAAGGAAGAGCTCAGCGACCACGCAACACCAAAGGCGTCCGTTCTCAGCGGGCAGCGGTACGAAGATACTCCAGCGTCGTGCTCTGACCGAGCCTTGGCAACCGTGCCACGGGTACCGGTAACTTCCATTAAACCGGTCATTCACGTACCTTGAACCGGCTCGGCTAATTATGCCAGAGAAGGGTATCGACGGCTGCAGCAGGCACAAGCAAAGCAGCGCTCGGTCATTCAGCGGTCTGGGCGCGCTATGAGGCGCGCGGCACCCGTCATTCTTGCAGCGTAGCAGGATTGAACCGTGCACGATGCGGGGTAAGCAAAGCTGCTCCGGCGGCTTGGGTGTGGGGCCTAATCCCGACCCCGCGAAGTGCCGCTAACCCCCAGGCGGCGTGTCAGGACATGCGGGGTCTGCCCTTAGTCTGTGCACGATCTCGACCCTCGTCTTCTTGGCGAGAGGGAGCGAAGGCGCGCACTTGCCTGGCGCCCCGATCTGGGGTGTGTAAGCAGAAATAGATTGGACCCGAGAGGGCATGACGGAGGTGGATGGCATGGTGTACGGCGTCGTTCAAGTGCTGAGACGGCAGGATGCCGTCGTTTGTGCCCCCCATGTCACGACGGTGCAGCCACGGCGATTGGCCATAGACCGCGGGGGATTCACCGGGACTGTAATGGTAGTCCCGGCGGCCAGCAGCAATCACCGGGGGATATCTTGAGACGGGGCCAGGGGGAAACCACGCTCGCCAAGAGTCCAGGCTCAGGCACTCACTGCCGCGGCCCCGGCTCAGGGCCTAGGTCCGATCAATGCCGACTGGCTAAATTACTCGATTGGGAAAGTTCCAATAGGTTTGAGCTTGGCAGGAACGCGGTTGCCGCGATTGCACACTGTCTTGGCGTGCGCGAAACCCGGTCCAGATCGGTCGAGCCTCCATCTCGGGATGCAGGGCGGGGAGAACGAGGCTCCGCATTGGGGGCGGGGGTCATCAAGCGAGGTCTCAGCATGCCTTGGGATGGTCCACGGGGCGCAGGAGCGAAGCAAGCGGTGAAGAGGTATGCATCCACGGCATGAGACAGGGTCAGGGAGGCGCCCGTGTGCGGGGGCGGGGGCGGGGACGCGGCCCGCCCGCCCGCCCTCGTGTGTGCGTGGCACAGCAAACCCACCGCGATCATCACACCTTGTCCCAAGGTATATAGACAGCGGCCCCGCGTTCCCTCATCCCCCCGTTCTTCCCATTCTCCCCCCTCTCTGCACCCTGCATACCACCGCCATGAGCTCGATCGAGAAACACCTGGGCGACCAGGACAGCAAGCATGCCGGCGAACACGTCGAGTATGCGACCGCGTCCCCGCCCGCGACCGACCTCGAGTCCGTCCACGGCATCAACGAGAAGGCCCTCGTCCGCAAAGTGTAGGTCTAGCGCTGCCAGCTGCTGTAAACATGGGAATCGCGCTGACGAGCAGTGACATGCGGTTGGTGCCCTGGCTGGCGCTGCTGTACCTGCTTTCCTTCCTGGACCGAACGAACATCGGTAATGCCAACCTGTTCGGCCTTTCGGTTCACCTCAAGCTGAGCACGACCGAGTACTCGGCCTGCCTGGCGCTCTTCTTTGCGTTCTACGTCCTGTTCGAGGTCCCGTCCAACATGGTCATGAAGGCGTGGCGGCCGTCGATGTGGCTCCCGATCATCATGCTCGCTTGGGGCGGTGTCATGATCGGCATGGGCTTTGTGCGCAACTACGTCGACCTCCTCGTCGCCCGTATCTTCCTCGGCATCACCGAGGCCGGTCTCTTCCCCGGTGTCTCCTTCTTCCTCACCCAGTGGTACCGCCGATACGAGATCAACTTCCGAATCGCCCTCTTCTTCTCCGCCGCCACCGCCGCCGGTGCCTTTGGCGGTCTGCTCGCCCGTCTCATCAACTTCATGGATGGCATCGCCGGCTACGAGGGTTGGAGGTGGATCTTTATACTCGAGGGCATCCTGTGAGTTTCTTTCTGGCTGCATGCATCAGCGACGAAAGGCCGCAAGGCCGCAAGACCGAAAGGAAAGAGAGGACGAATGCTGATGATAAAACAGGACCGTCGTTGTGGCGGCCGGCTCGTTCTGGATGCTTTACGACTACCCCGACACGGCCAAGTTCCTGACCGAGCCTGAGCGGGTGTACCTGCAGGAGCGACTTCGACTCGACAACGACGGCTGCTCGCACGAGTTCAAGTACAAGTTTGTCAAGGACGCGTTCCTGGACTGGAAGATCTGGGCCTTCGCCCTCATGTTCCAGGCCGGTCTGATGCCTGTGTACTCGTTCTCGCTCTTCTCGCCCACACTTACGGCCAACCTCGGATACGCTGCGGCGACTGCTCAGCTGATGTCGGTGCCTCCGTACGTGCTCGCGGCGATCACGACCTGCGCGGCCGGATACATGTCGGACAGGATGCAGAAGCGAGCTCCGCTCACGCTCATCTGCTCGGCCGTCGGCGCCCTCGGCTTCGTCATGCTCATCGCGACCGCCATCCCCGCCGTCAACTACATCGGTCTCTTCCTCGCCGCCGCGGGCGGATACCCGCTCATCCCGCTCGTCATCTCCTGGGGCGCCAACAACGCCGGCGGATCCCTCAAGAAGGGCGTCGCCGCCGCCATCATCGTCTCGGTCGGTAACGCCGGCGGCATCATCTCGTCCTTCATTTACCCGTCCACCGACAAGCCCAGGTATTACAAGGGCCACGCCATTTGTATGGCCTACGACATCATGTGCTTCGTCCTCGCCGCCTTCATGTGGTGGTACCTCTCCCGCAAGAACGCCGAGAAGGACGCCCGCAACGCTGCCCGCACCCACCCCTGGACCGAGGAGGAGCGCAAGCAGTTCGAGGACGACGGAGACAACGTCGACTGGTTCAAGTACACCATCTAAGCCCCGGATGCACTTCGAGGCGGTGTTCCACGGCGCAAAATTATTGTATACAGATAGGATATCCACTTTTTACAGTTCGAGGACAGCTCAGGGACATGCATGGTTTCACCTGTGCTCCGAAGCAGCAGTCTTAGACGGCTCCGCAGGCCTTGACAGTGACCTTGTTGGAGCTAGGGACCTGGCCATTCTTGCTGCCAAGCTTCTCGGCCGCCTTCACGACGTCCATGCCACTGACGACCTCGCCAAACACGACGTGCTTCCCGCTGCCACATGTCAGCCAGTTCGTCTCGCACACCACCGTGGAACTCACTCCAGCCACTCGCACTTGTCCGCGGTGGTGATGAAGAACTGGGAGCCGTTGGTGTTGGGACCAGAGTTGGCACTGGACAGGAGGCCGGCTTCTGAGAAACGTCAGCGACGAGCACGCACGAATGTCTAAGATACTCGCTGTCGTGCTTCTTCTCGAACTTTTCGTCGTCGAACTGGAGAACAGTCAGTATCACTCCGTTGTCAATAACGCTAAGCAGCAGTACGACCTGCTTGACCGCACGCACCTTGCTGCCGTAGATGGACACTCCACCGGTACCATCTCCTCGCTCAAAATCGCCTCCCTGGATCATGAAGCCCGGGATGACCCGATGAAAGCTCGTGCCCTTGTATCCGAACCCCTTGGGCAGCGCCTCCCCATCGGCCTTCTGCGAACTGTCAGCGGTGCGCGCTGCCACTCGTGTCTGTCGAGGCCCCTACCTTGCCGATGCACAGGGCGCGGAAGTTGGCAGCAGTCTGTGATCGGATTAGCACGCTACGCGAGGTGACTGACGGCTGCTCGACATACCTTCGGAGCGACGTCGTCGTACAGCTTGATCTCGATCTTGCCGGCCGACTTGCCGCCAATCTCGATCTCGAGGAACACGTTACTGCCGTGCATCAGTACAGCAGAGGCGGGCTGATCACGATAGTCTCACGGGAGGTCACCGGCCATCGTGATAGTCACTCAACGCTGCTATTTAAGTCCACCGACCGGCAAAGCTCTCTAGCCTGAATATATACAATACCATCTGGCATGGAGCATGACCCTTTGTCGCTGATTGACGCCAAGTCATCCTTTGTGCAGAGAATCCTCTCGCACGCATGACAGCACCCCAGGCTGCGGTTCGTAGCGTCGCGCGTGGCTCCTTTGTGTCATTGTTCGAGCGTACAATCACCCAGGCCACTGTGCTCGGACAGTTGCTTGCATGCGGAATGAGAGCAACTCGGGATCGGTGAGCAGCACCGGCTACACCTAATCGTCCTCGCTCTCGACGTCCATGTCCATGTCCTCTTCGCCCTCGGCGTCCTCATCGGCGCCATCACCGTCCCCTCCAGCAGCCTCTTCCTCGCTGGAGATATATTCCCGGCTCTTGCGCTTCTTCTCCCGCTCGCGTTCTTTGTCCTTATCGGACTTACCGCCGGCTTCACGTTTCGCGCGCCGGCGTTCCTTTTCTCTCGCTTCGATCCGCCGTTCCGCCTCCTCCATCTCGTCCAGCTCTTCCCCTGCATCTTCGTCGTCCTCCTCATCGGCACTGTCCCGCGCCTTGCGGCGCCTGGACTTGCTGCTCTTCTTGCTGCTGCTGCCTGATTTCCGCTTGGACCCATAGGCCGCATCGTCGTCGTCTTCGTCCGTCTCGCGTGCCTCAGACTCGGCCCCGCTGTCGTCATCGTCCGCGACGACGAACCCGTCGTCTTCGTCGTAGTCCCCCGGGTCGGCGCGGTCGACCCGGCGCGGCCGCGCAGCAGACGACCGTCGCCGGTCGCCGCTGTCGTACCCGTCTTCGTCGTCCTCGTCCGACGAGTAGTCCCGCATACTCTTCCGGCCGAACCGGCCGCCCGAGCGGGACCCGCTCGCGCCAGATCCGGCACCAGAGCTGCGTCCACCCGCGCTGCGGGCTCCGCCCGCTCGACCCCCGCCCGCTCGACCCCCGCCGGAGGCCGCGCCGGGTTTCGGCTTGGCGAGCTTGACGTTGTCGCCGGCGGCTTTACGAAGCAGCTCGGAGACCTTGTCCTGGTCCGCGACTTCGTCCAGCAAGCGCATCTTGCTGCGCTTCGTGTGCTTGTCGCCCACGTGCTTGAACAGCTCTCGATGCGTCGCGCTGTTCATCGATGTCGGCAGCAGAGTCAGCTGCCCAGCCACAATCGACTCGGTCGCCAGCATCTCGTTCGCCATGTCCATATAACACATGAACGTGGTCGTGCCAGCTGCGGAAGCGGCAGCCGCGTCCCGCTTCTGCTGCGACTGCGCCGGCAGAGCACGCTGCGACAATGACTCGGCACCGGTTCCCGTTTGTGACTCTGTCGCGGCCGGGGCAGGGAACAGTCGACCTGTTGAGGGCGCTACGTCGTACAGCTCTTGCCCGACCTGCAAGGACACCGACCCGTCGGACCACCGCAAGAACCGCGCATTACTCTCGCGAATCTGCCGCGTCAGCAGTGAACATTGCTGCACGGAGCAAGACTGACCGCCTTGCCATCGGAATCGGTCGACCACCGCCACCGCATCGTGTTCTTCACGCCAATCATCTTCCGCTGGGCAGCCACAGGGTCCGCTGCGCCGTCGACCTCTTCGGCCGGGTCGAGCGAAGCGCGGTACAGCTGTGAATCGTATGGCCGCGGCTCGATCTCCATGTACTGCGGCAGCTTCATCTGCCAGACCTGCCAGCCATCAGCGACGGACCAGTCTCGATGGCGATAGCGCGGCTTACCTTGGCACCTGCTGGCTGTAGCCTGTCCCATGTTGGAACAGCAATGTTCGACCAAGTCTCGCTGACAGTGTACCCCGCATCATCTTCCTCGGGATACTCCAAGGGATTTGGCGAGGCGGACGACCGTTCGGTTCGGGGTGTCCGCGGTGTAGGAGGCGATGTCGCTGCTCTTGATCGCACAGGTGGTGGTACCTGTTCGTCCTCGTCGTCTTCGCCGAACTGTCACGCCGCGTCAGAATGCACGGCTAGATGCAATTGCATTCCGTTGCCCTCACCAGGTCGTCACCAATGTCCTCGTCCTCTTGCTTCTTCTCTTCTGGTTCCGCTCCTTCCCCTTCAGCCTGGCGGTCTCCAGTAGCGTCGTTGTCGCCCGCCTCGCTCGGCGCAGCAGTTGAGCGCTCGTCTGGCTGGGTGGAAGGAGCTCGGGGTGATCTGGCCGGGGGAGCGGGAGATGCCGTCCCCGAGTCTCCAAACAGGTCGTCTGCGAGTCCGCCGTCCGACATGGTGCTGCGTGTTTCAAGGCTGCAGCTGAAATCAAGGTGTTGCGCTGAGTACGAGGTCAGTCACGGTCAACAGGCCCGGTGATCCCGCCACGTGGTTTGCACCCCTCGGGCGGTGCCACACTCGGCGGTTGTCGGGATTGAACCCTGGCGGAGTGAGGGTCACCCGTTTGCTTCCGTCGTTCCCTCCACGGCCACTGCACCGTACGGCCCGAGGCCCAGCAGCCAGCAAGCTCGCTGCAGGCCCAGACGGAAGCAGTACCAGCCAGCCAGCCAGCCAAGGCGAGGGCAGCTCGGAACCACGCAAAGACGCTGGTTAGCGGTTTAGACGTACAAGGCCTTGCTCGTTCTTTCTCCCTTAGCATTCTTGCTTGCGATACTCAAAATGGCTTCCCGACTCGCCCTGAGGAGCCTCCGAACAGCTGGTACGCGTCTATGCGGATCACAGCTGCGTGATGAACCCGTCGTCCGGGAGATGCGGAACAGGGAGAAGTGGAATGGCGCTTGTTTTTGCGCCCAGGGATTGGCATGCTGGCGGCTGGGAAGCGGGAGAATCGCGCAGTTGCCGTGCCGTGGATATGAGGAGAAGGAGGAATGCTGATGCCTTGCAGGCCTCGCCAGGCCCGCTATGGTTGTCCCCCGGGCTCTGTCCGTTCAGTGAGTCATTTGCTGGTTGTCCTATATCATGAGGACGTGTAACTGATCGGATGTTCAGGTCTCGAGGCATGGCTTCTCGTTAGTATCTTTGCTTCAGCACCGTTGTAGCGCACGCAGCTGCCATAGCTGCGGGTCAACGACGAAAGAGCAGGACATTCTTTGCTGACGGATTGAAGAACAAACGCCTGACGAGAAGGCCGCGGCTATCATCAACCGAGTCCCCACTTCGTCGCTCTGGACCAAGACCGGCGGTGTTGTCCTCGGCACTGCGCTTACTGCCGCTGCTGTTTCGAGCGAGCTCTACGTGAGTCGACTGTTCTGAAGAAGTGGCGGCGTAAGGGTGGAGACATGGAGGGTGTATTCGAAGGGGAGGAGCGAAGTCAAGCGGTTCGAGGCGGCTCGTCTCCCTTCTCAGGCAGGCAGGCTCTGCTCGATCCAGGGGGAAGTCGCCAATTGAGAGCTCCGCCCGGACGCACAACGCAGTGGATGCGGTCATGATCCTGGTGCTGATTTACATAGGTCGCCAACGAGGAGACCGTCCTCGCCGTCGGCTTCTTCATCATTGTCGCCGCCGTTGCCCGATCGATTGGCGCCCCCTACACCTCGTGGGCTGAGGGCCACATTGAGGTTAGTCGCCTGCATCCAATTCGGTTGGACCGGACTGACAGGCGGTAGCGCATCAAGGGCATCTTGAACGCGTCGCGAGCGGAGCACACCAAGGCTGTGACGGAGCGGATCGACTCTGTCAAGCAGCTGCAGGACGTTGTTCCCCTGACGGAGCAGCTGTACGCCGTCGCCAAGGAGACGAACGAGCTCGAGCACCAGAACTTCCTCCTGCAGCAGGAGTCGGCGGTCAAGGCCGAGCTCAAGCAGGTGCTCGAGAGCTGGGTCCGGTTCGAGCAGCAGCAGCGAGAGGAGGAGCAGCTCCGTCTCGTCCAGGCCGTCAGGGAGGGCGTCGACGCCGAGCTCGCCAAGCCCGCGTTCAAGAAGCAGCTCCTCGAGGAGGCCCTTGCCCAGGTCGAGAGTCAGTATACCCATGTATCCTGTATGGTCGTCGCTGACGTCTCCGACAGACCTGTCCAAGTCCAAGGCTATCTAAATGGCAGCTGCAGGACGATAAGGTCCGGAAGCGGCTGGCTACGGCGGACGGCAGCGCGTGTGCCGGATAACCGTCAGCTGGCGCGTTCGGGCCGATAGAGAGGAGGGAGTAGCGCATTGATGGGCCGCAAGAGCCATATGATGCATGCACTAGAACAAATGCGAAGCGTTCGCCTTCTGCGGATGGCCCTGTCCGTTACTGCCGCAGCTCCCTCAACCCCGCCTCCATCTCGTTCGCGCCGTTCGCGGCCACCTGAGCGGGCTTCTTGCCCCCCTCGGACCGCGTGGGCGGGTGCGTGTGCGTCACCCCAATGTTGCCGGTACCAGTCGTGCCGGTCGTACCGGTGTGTGTGCCCGTGGATGTGGTGCCCGCAGGGTGATCACCCCGGCCGGCGATCTGCTCGCCGACGGCGTCGACGCCGTCGTTGATATTGCCCCGGAGAGCTTCGCCTGCGCCTGGCCAAGTGTCAGCAACTGACTTGAACCTGCCTGTAGAGGGTGCATTGTCGGAACATACCGTGAAGGACTGCTCAAAGCGTTAGCGAGGCGCCGGCCGGGGGCGTCTAGAGACGTACCGTTCCATCCAGCCTTGACCTTGTTGCCGAGATCTGCAGGTTTCAGTCTATGAAGACCTCACCAGCTATAAGCTATATTTGACGCACCCTGTCCCGCGGTGCCGCCGGTTGTTCCTGCTGTGTTGCTGCTCATGACTTCCTCGTATTGGTAGAAATAGAAAGATCGACTTGAAAGCGAAACCAAGCTCTCGTCGACGACCAAAACACGTTGACGTCATCTGTCATGTCACGCTCGACCTTTGTTCCAAGCGCGTATACCGCTGTCCATGCATCAAGCTGACCTCAGGTGCTACGGGCCCCCCTCGTGTTTCATGGTCCCTTGTCATTGACCATGATTCAAGACGCAGTCGAGACAGACATGCCCATACCACAAGAGGCGCTCGCGGCGCTGCAGGCAGACGCTCTCCTACCGGTTTGCAAGGCCTGCGGGACGCAGTACCCCTCTGCCCAGACGGGAGTCTGTCAGTGACGCCGTGTGTTGTTCAGCGGCTCCACCGCTGACTCATAGGCGTGATATGCCTGGACCCTAGACAGTTCGTCCCTGCCGGTGGACAGGAATGGACGAGTCTCGCAGAGCTGCAAGACAGGAAAATCACTGTTGTCGAGGACGAGGAGGACCGGCGGGTCAAGACGATCAGGGCGGAGCCGAGCTTTGCTATTGGACAAACGCGTGAGCTCCCCGCTCAAGAGCATGGAGCTGTCAAGGGGCTGGAGTAGGCTGACTCCAGCAGCATTCTTGATTGAGACGGGAGACGGGTCGTATATCTGGGACTGCGCCGCGCCAATCACGCTGTGGTCGATATCATATATCACCAGCCTCAAGACGCCTCTGAAAGCCATAGCCATCTCACATCCCCACGTGAGCTCAGCCAAGTCAGGTGGTGTTCCGGTCGGCGCTGACTCAAAGGGCAGTTCTTCACGACGTCGCTCACATGGGCGCGGTGTTTCCGCGTACCGCTGTACCTCTGCGAAGCAGATAAAGAGTGGTTCCAGCGGGTCTCGGACATCAGGGAGACGGATGACATCCGGTGGTGGACTGGCGAGCAGGTCATCGGACCGCGCGTCAAGCTCATCCAGTGCGGCGGGTGAGTCTGAGTCCTCTAGAGTGAGTCAGGCGCTGACGCATCCGGTCGCAGGCACTTTCCCGGATCGTCGATACTCTACTGGGACAGACTGGAGGAGCCGGCGCCGACAGACTCCCCGACGCGGCCGACACCCGTCTCAGGCATCATCTTCACCGCCGACACGCTCATGGTCATGCCCACGCAGCAAAACTTCACCTTCATCTGGTCTGCCCCGAACATGGCCAGTTCGCTCCCCTGACAAGGTGAAGAACGCAGCTGACACTGCGCAGATCCCGCTGGAGCCAGAGGCCGTGCTGCGGATCTTACGCCGGATCGAGGGGTTGGCGTTCGCGCAGGCGACATCGACGTGGCCGAACAGGTTCATCCGTCGTGATGCGAAACGCGTCCTTCAGGACAGCGTGAGGGCACACCTTGCCCGGTGTGGCTGGATAGCCGTCGGCGACGAGCTCATCCCTCTCAAGCCGTCTCAGTAGCCCGAGCACCCCTCCACTAGTACAGTATGTAGCCATAGTCAGAGCATTGCATCGCATTGACCGCGGATGGGGCGCCAAGTATCGTCTCGCCGTGCCTTTACGAGAGTGATCACCGCCACAGCCGGCCGGGCCGGGTACAAGTGCAAATGACGCGGCTGCGGGTGCACAGGACGGACAACTCCTTTCCATACGAGTTGTATCTTGAGTCTTCTCTGAACGTGTGATGGCCAGAGACATGTCGGGCTACACAGTGACCCCAGAGACCGCGACGACGGCCGAGGTTGCGCCAGCATCGGCAGCCGCGTCGGCCACCCATCCAGAGGACGTGACCACGTCGAGCGCAGCGGCCTCGACCGCCAACTCAGCAGCGGCGCCCACCAATGTCCCGTCCTCCGCGACAGGCGCGACACCAGCTGCGGCTCCTACCACAACGCTGGCTACTCCCGCACGAGCCGCAGCACCGCCGCATGCCAACCCGAAGGTCAACGAGCTTCACACCATGTTCCCCACGGTGGAGATCCCCGTCATTGAGATGATCCTTGAAAGCTGCGAAGGCAGTCAGGACCGGGCTATCGAGCAGCTGTTGAGTATGACGGACGAGAACTTCAAGCCGGACGAGCTCTCCGCCGCGCGCAGAGAAGAAGCGGTAAGTCGTGTTTACTACGACGCCGAAGGCGTTGGACTGACCAGGGTAGTCCCAGCTGGACCTGGACGCCGAGTTCGCGCGGTCCCTGCAAATGCAGGATGACGAGGACCTCCGACGATCAAGGACGTACTCTGGTGCGCCGCCGCCGCCCGGTCGGCTCGCCGGCGGTGAGCTGCCGTACCAGCCCCGAGTGCGTCGCGCCCGCCCGCCTCAACAGCAGCAGCAGCAGCAGGGCCAGTACCCGTATGGATCCGGACCCGGCGCTGGACCGCACGGGGACATGTCGCCCGAGGAGCAGAGACAGATGCAGGATCGGTACGGGTACTCGCACGTGTCCGGTCCGCAGCGCGACACCGAGCAGGCGCCTGGCATGATGATGGTCGAGGAGAAGCTCGAGAAGTTCGCCGAGGGCGAGTGATCCTCACAAATGCAGAGACGTATGGTAGCTGACGTGCATATAGTCGGTAAACAGACATTTAACTCGCTGCTGTCGAAGGCCAAGGCCAAGTACTCGGAGTACCAGGCGCAACAGGCGGCAAGCGCGGCTCGGACGCAGCAGGAGCAGGCGGCCGCGGGTCAGGGGTACGGGTACGGCCAGCAGGGCCAGCGTGCTGGCTGGGCAGGCGGGTCCACCTCGGCGCCAGGCGGTGGACGTGGCGGAGCCCAGAACTGGGCTCAGTCGCATCACGGCAGCGCCCACGGCCAACAGCGCGGAGGTCTCTGGGAAGACAGCCGGTCGTACGCCATCCATGGCATCAAGAACGTGTTCTGGGCTGACTCGCGCGCAGGTTCGATTCGCGAGACGAGTCGATCGGGTCTGAGTCAGGGTACGACCACGACGCGCCGACCCAGCCGCAGCCTGTTCTCCGGCAGAGCGCCTCGCGATGGCAGCCGACCGACGCGTACGGTCAGTACAACACACACTCTTGCAAATGGGTCAAGGGCTGACGAGGCAGACGACCCGCTGCCTCCACCGGCGAGGACCAACTCGGGTAGTGGGAACAGGATCGAGCTGAACCACGGCGGACGAAGGAGTCCCGCCACAGCCACGGGCGGGACCGTCGGCAGCCCTGATCGTCCCGCAGCAGGCAAGATTGATCCAGGCGAGTCAGACACATCTGAGTAGGCGAGGTCTGGGCTGAACGGACGTAGCCAAGCTGGGTCTTCTACCGAAGAAAAAGGTCGATCTGCTATCAACCTCGCCGTCTGCGTCCACCACGACGGTCGGACTCAACCGGTCGAGCAACAGCGCGAGCCCGCCTGCAGCCGACCCTAACCCGGGGTTGGCCAGCGGCACGGTCGCTGGGCCCGAGTCGTCCCGCGCGCTGATGAGCAAGATCCCTGCGACGCCCCCTGGCGGACACAGCAAGATTGCGTCCGGGGACAGCGACGACGAACTCGAGTACACGCGGTGAGCTCTTTTTGGTCACCCTGATCGGACAGCTTGCTGATTGTGGTCCGCAGGAACCCATTTGATGAGAAATAACACGTTGCAGCAGACCTTGAATCACGCTTGGCGCATGCATCGTACCGCGATCGTCTGTATTTCCCATTCGGCCTAGTGGCCGCCGGCCCCTTCATTGCCGGACTATAACCTCACTGGCGTGGCCCGCCGCCACAAAGTCCCGTTACAGACTCGTCCATGGCGATCATAGCAGGAGCCAGGTTGTCCGTGCGTCTCTCGAGATCAGCATTGCTCGCACATCGCGCTCGCCCGAGCCGTTTATCGAGCTCCCTTAGCTAGCGAGCGTACCGATCGTGCGGCATCTACTTGGGAGTTCCGTCTGTTGTCTTCTCCACCGGGCCCGCCTTGGGTTTAGGTGTTGCCGGGGCGAGCGCCCGCCGCCGCGCAGTATAAGCATTGCCGTTGACTGGTAGAGCCATTCATCAGCTCTTTCCATCTCAATCGGTGTATGACAGTCGATTTTACGCCTCATAACTCACCCTCATGGATCACGATGAACACCACGAGACCGGGAATGCCGATCGCTCCCACTGCCGCCGCAATCTGATTCTCCGACCAAGCACCCTGCTTCTTGGATAGCAGTATGCCCACGTACCCCAGGATCATTGAGCAGAACTGGAAGTTGTCTGCTGTCCATTGAGCGGAAAGGGTAGATAGTTCGCCTAGTCCCGCCATGCGACATGCTCCGGAGATGAACGGTTTCTTCAAATAGTGAAGGAGAAACGAGGCGGCAAAGTACTGGACACTTAATAGGGCTAGAGGAGGGATGAAAGCGAGGTTCAGGCCGAAAAACGATGCGAGGGGTATTTGCAGGGCGGGGATGATGAGGAGAAGCCCGACGTAGACTGGTGCTGGGGTGCTCATGGTGCTCTACGAGAGATCGGTCCTCAGCGAGCCGTGCTTCAAGGTCTCGCGAAATGATATTGGAGCAGGCGAGGCTGATCTGCCATAGACCTGACGAATCGTCTATCCTCATGACGGCATATAGCAGGTCACTGAGGTGGAGGCTTCCGCATGTGCCCAGAATATCCACACCTGTAGAGTGTATGCGCAACCAGCTGTCAAGGAAAACCAGTGGGATGCAGCATCAATAGAGATCCAGGAGGTCCTTTTTCGACTCAGATTGCGCCGCGACCGGCGAGATGGAGCTGTCACCGAGTGCTTCGCGGTCCGAACTGCCGAGTCCCAGAGCGTCATAGCCTGATGTCCCACCACAGGAGCCCCTTTGAAGAGAAATAAAGGCAGCTTTGTAGGCTCTTGACGACCTGTCTGGGATTGGATTCACGATCCCGGACAATGTGTGCTCCGTCTCCGGTGCTGCTGCTGCCGCTGCAGCTGCTGCATGGATGCGAGCACATTCTAAATCTGGGCTCGCGGTGCGGCGCCCGCTGACGAGCGGACGGAAGGCGACAGGCACGGCCGGGGGAGATTGCCGGGCGCCACGGCGTGTCCCGACCCGGCAACGGTCATTCGCCGAAGCTCAGCCTGGCCTGGCAGGCAGGGGCTGGTGGGGTGGAACGCATTGACTCAGATCCCCAGCCTGCGTCTCTGCCCGTACTGACTGACTATAAAGCCATGTCTGCACCTATCATTGCTCGGTCGCTCACCCGTTCTTGTGCTCGTACCGCTGCTACCAAACAGCTCACCAAGCAAGCGTGAGTGTTCTCTCCGCTCCGTTAAAGGCTGGCTGCGCAGTCGGCCAGCTGGCCAATGGCATTCTCGGCGTTAATCCTTGACGTCACTCCTGTCTCGCCTACCGGACTGTGCAGCCGGGTCGTCGTGGAGTGGTGTTGGGATGTTGTTTCCTGACAATTGTGCAGTTGCCGAACTTACTTCGTCGCTACACACGCACGACCCCAACCCGCACTTAAATCGTACAGAATGAGTGAGTTGTTCAGATGGGGTAGGGTGAGCTCGGCGCTGACGCGCCTCGCTAGCGACGCTCCTCCAGTCGACTGCTGCTGCCGCGCACAGCGCCTTTGCCTCGCTGGCTGCCGCTTCGCCCGTCAAGGCCGGCGACAAGGTTCCCGACGTTGACGTCCGCATCAACAACCTCGAGGACAAGGTCAACTTTGCCAAGCTCCAGGGCAAGAACGTCCTCGTCCTCGTCCCCGGCGCGTGAGTCCGTGCACTGCCCGTGACTTGGCCGCGCTGACGCGCGGGACAGGTTCTCGCCGACGTGCTCGTCGCAGGTGCCGTCGTACTTGTCGACGTACGACGAGTACCAGTCCAAGGGCGTCAAGGACGTGTACGTCGTCTCGGTCAACGACATGTTCGTCATGAACGCCTGGAAGAAGTCGATGCAGCAGGAGGGCGAGGCCGATGTCCGCGTCAAGTTTGGTCAGTCCCTTGGTCGCTCGCGGCGAAGCCGCAATACCTACATCCTACTGACACGCTGCAGTCGCTGACGACGCCGGCGCGCTGTCGTCCAAGCTCGGCCTCGTGCTCGACGCTCAGGCCGTCTTCGGCGGTCCCCGACTCAAGCGCGGCGCTATCGTCATTGAGGACGGTGTCGTCAAGTCGGTCGTCGTTGAGGAGGACCCTTCGAAGGGTGAGTTTCCTTTCGCAAGCAAGCATGGACGTGCCGCTGACACCGCAGTCACCGTCTCGCACGCCGACGAGGTTCTCAAGTCGCTGTGAACCGGCCAGACCAGCCGGCTCTAAAAATGCACAAAGAAGCGTAGAGTACAAGGATGCATATCTTGCATATCAAGACGATCCCTTTTGTCATGGTTCCTGCTCTAGGTCTTCGAGAGACCACTTGGACAGGATCGGCAGGTCTGGAGGATCAGACTTGATTTGTGGTGCTTGGCCTATTCGCAGGATGGCTGCCCAAGCGATCATTGCCGCGTTGTCTGCGCCGTGAGCCTTGCTCGTTCATCGACGTGACGACGAAGTACATACCAGTGCACAGCTCTATTGGCGGATAGAACGCAGGGACGGCGACTCCGTCCGCCCGTATGGTACTTAGCATCGCCGCAAGCCTGCATCATCAGCACATAGTCGTCCGTCGTCATGGTTTCGACTGACTCTGTGCGGAGATAGCGATTACTGGCGACGCCGCCTGAAGCGACCACTCCGCCTAGCCGAGCGGGGTCCAACCCCTCCTCGGTGTGCAGCCTCGCGATGACCTTTCGTGTCTGCTGACACAGGTGCGCTACCGCCGCGTACTGGAACAAACGCGACACCTCGCGCTGAACTGCTTCCGGCACGTCATGCTGCCGCTCCTGCGCGACCGCGTCGACGGCATGGTGCTCGGCGATGAGCTTGTCTGTGAGACGTTGCGCAGCTGTCTGCAGCCCTCCGAACGAAAAGCCGACAGCCTGGCCGTTCGCCCCGACCGCCCACTTGGGCCCTGGAGTTGACGCAACAGGCGTGTTCTTGCTCAGTGGGATAGGCAGGGCCGGTGCAGGGTGCCGGTCGTACGGCGCAAGAGGCGGTAAGGCTGCGAACCGCTCAAGTGTAGGTCCCAGCCCAACCGAGGCAGAGTGCGGCAGCTGGAGGTATCGCGCCACTTTGTCAAACGCAGCTCTGGTGAAACTCAGCCGCGCCCTTCCAGAGCACATGCCCACACTGACGTACCCTACAGAGAGGTCCAGCTTGTCGAGAACAATGCGGAACGAGTTGATTCCCTCGGCAAGTACGATCTGGGTGTGCCCGCCCGACACAAGTAAGACGAGGAACGGGAACGAAGGCGGATTCGTCTCTGTCAGCAGCGGCGTCAGAGCGTGCGCTTGCTGCAATCAGTCAGCGACACGCATGTTGCCATATTGTCGGCCGCCGCATTTACCATGTGATGCACGCCCAAGCACGGCTTGCCCGCTACGGCGGCGACTGTCCTTGCGGCGACGGCGCCGACAGTCAAACAAGCGCGCATCCCCGGTCCTCGTGTATACGCCACGGCATCGATTTCGCCCAGCGTAACATTGGCCTCGCGCAGCGCCTGCCCCACAGCCGTAGGCTGTGGTCGTCAGCTCGCCCCTTCGCGTGAGGCTAGACAGTCCGCGCCCGATCGCGGACTTACCACGTTCGCCTCATGGGCCTTTTGCGCCAGTAGGGGGTTGATCCCCCCGAACTCGGCATTGATGGTGTGCTGCTTGATCACGACATTGGCAAGCACTTGACGATCGGAGGATACTATCGCGCAGCACGAGTCGTCCGCCGAGCTTTCCACCGCGAGGACGAGGCGGCGCCTAGGTGGTGGCTGGACTGCCGGCGCGGATGAGCTCGAAGCCCGGGACAGCGGCCGCAGAGCTCTTCCTCTCAAGCTCGGACCAAGGTGGGTAGAGAGGCGGGTCTTTCTGCCTCTGAATAGGTCGAAACTGCTAATGTACGTCTCGAGGCGGCATGACGACCTCGCCAGCATACCTCAAAGCTGAATCGTCAGAGCAGGGGAGATAGCCGGACCGGTTCTGAAATCCTGGAGATGATTCTCCGGCGGAAGCCGTCGGTCTGGACGACGAGCAAGTGTGACCTGGTGCATAATAGTACAGCTAGTCACGGCGAGCGGCCTGGGCAGCGACTATATGCGACGGCTAGACAAGATCGCTACTCTAAACAACGACGCGACCAGTGTCCGCCTTCGAGAGAGGATGGGAGACGCTCGAGCCGCGGCTCGTTGGAGGATGGACGAGATGGACAGAGAGCACGACAGAGTGACATGAGAGAGACCGAAAAGAACAGTGACGGGAACAGTTGCGGTGCGGGGTAAATGGTATAAAGGGAAAATGGCCAAAAAGGCGAAGCGAGAGGGAGCTCCTGGTTGCCCTCCATGCTGTGTTGTGCGATATGCAATGCAGGTTGGATCGATCGATGCGGTATGATGAGCCGATCCGGGGTATGTGTTGTGGGGGTATATGGTCGTGGGAGTCGGTCTATGGGATGGGGTCGATGCGATTACTCGAACTTGAAGCCGCCCTGGGGCGCAGACACTGCTGGTATCAGCAGAATTCGCCATGTGACGGAGCTGCGACTTACCGTCCGACTGGAAAGCGTACTGGCCCGAGGCGTCGACGGCGGGCGCAGCACTCTCGCCCTCCTCCTCGTCCTCGTCCGGGAAGAACTCTGCTAGTGTGAGCTGTGAACCCCGGCTGGGCTCTCGGCGAGACTCACTGTCCATGATGTAGAAGCACTTCTTGTAGATCTCGAGGTTCTCGTGGTGCTGGAGGTTGTGGATGGCGACCATGCCGCCCGCCTCCTCGACAAACTGGGCGTACTCGTTGCGGGCACCCGGGCCGCGGGCGTCCTTGTCGATCTCGCCGACCTTGAGAATGTTCTCGAGACCGTCCAGCGCGACCTGGATGATCTTGTTGTCCATCGACTGCAGCAGGTCGCACATCGGCTTGATGCACCCCTGCGAAACGAGGTATCGAATCTGGTTCGGCTCCTGAAGACCGCCCGACGTCGCGTTCGAGATCGCCCAGCACGCCTCCTTCTTCGTCTTGAAGTCGGCGTGCTGCAGAATGTTGATCAGGGGAGGGATGATGTTACTACACAAGTCAGCGCGGTCGCTCACAGGAGGCGCTTGAGCGGCTCACGCATCGATGATCGACTGGATCTGCATGGGGCTGCCGGCCGTGATGTTCGAAATGGTCCAGCAGGCCTCCTTGCGGATACCCTCCTTGGGCGAGGACAGGAGCGCGAGCAGGGCGGGGAGGGCGCCCGACGAGATGACCACCTGGGTCTGGAGGTCATCACCGGTGACGATGTTGCCGACCGATCGCAGAGCGGGAGTCTGGACCGAGGTCGAGTTGTGCCTGACCGTCAGCATACATTTTTGACGAAATGCGGCCGCAGGCGAACTCACATCAAGAGGTCGACCAAACGCCTGCAGACACCGCTGTCAATAACGGCCTGGATCTTGTCGTTCGAGCCGTCCGAGAGGTAGCTGATCGCCCAGCACGCGTCAATCAGGACCTCGTCGTCGAGCGAGTAGATCAGCTTCGTCAGGACAGACAACGCCGGTTTTATCTGCCAAGCGTCAGCGACGCTCGTCCCTCTTGCCTTTGGCGACTGACCGTCTTCCAGTCGGGCTGGGGGTTCTTGCCTCGGCAGAAGTTGCTCAGCGTCCAAGTGGCGTTTCGGAGCATCGACAGCTTGTGGTTCTCGTTCAACAGGACAAGCAGGGGAGCGAGCGCGCCGGCCTGCAGAACGTGGTCTCGGCATCGAGGCGAGTCACCCGCAATGTTCCCCAGAGCCCAAACGCTGCAGAGTCAGCATAAGTCCTCGAGTACAAAATATGTCAAGACCTACGCCTGTTCCCGGACGTCAAGGACTCGCGAGCCGAGAAGCTGGATGAAGAAGGGCACGGCTCCAGCCTGAATCACGACTTGCGTGTGGTCGGACGTGCCGGAAGCGATGTCTGATGGTCAGCATATCACCAGAGGTGTCAGAATGGATCCGCCGTACTGGTCAGAGCCCAAGCGGCCTCGAACTGCATACATGTCAACACCGCTGCTCTCGCCTTTTACCGCGGCGACTGACCTGGATCAGAGTGTTCGGGCTGCTGAGGAACTGGACAAATCGGGGCACGACGCCGCACTGGATCACCCGGTCGATCGGGGGGTTCTTCTCCTTTGACAGGAGCCTGCGTCCGTCAGTGCTTCATCCGAGGCGAAGGAAGCGAATCGACGCACTTGCGGAACTTCATGGTAGCGTCGAGCTGGGCGTTCTGGTCCTCGCTGTAGATGGCCTGAAGCATCTGGGCGAGCGTCTCGGACAGAGCGCCGCCATTGGCGTCGACGTCGCCGTCCGACTCGGCGGACTCGTCGCCGTCATCTGTGGCGACAAAGTTCCGGCGCTTGGCAATCTGCTCCTCACGCTGGCCAAGGGGTCAGCGAAGCCCATCTCCAATGTTCGCACAGACAAACCTTGGTTCGCCTAATTTCGACCTGCTCCTGCTCGCGTCTTCTTCGGAGCTGCATGCATCAGCGCTGACCGTACTTTCGGACGGCATGGCAGGAGGCGGCTCTGCGCAGGCAGAAGGAATGCATCTGGTTCGGGACATGGCAAGAAGTCGGCTCCCCGCGCTGACGACAACAATCACACGCGCGCGCCGCCCGGAAGCCTTTTTCGAGATCGACGAGATGGTGATCCGCGACGACTTACCTCCTGGGCGGAGAACTGGGACTTGCCCTTGAAGTTTGCTCTTCGGTGGTCGAGGTTCCTCGCTTCCATTTTGATTGAGCGTTGATGTGAAGAAACGGAGAGAATGGGCTTTTGGATGTGAGAAAAGGATGTGTTAACTCTTCACTAGGTTTGTATTTGTCGCTCGTTGGCCTCGGCGCGGGTCCACCAAGGGCTCACAAGCCAAAGGGGAACCACCCAAATCCTGCCGTCACTCTCGCCGCCACGAGGCAGGGACCATTTAGTGTCTCGTGCCCAGACGTCACTTTCTTTGACGGGATCAAATCCGCGTGGCATACCTCCACCCCTGGGCGTCTTTGTTGGTCCACCCAAGAGAGAACGCAAACTGCTGTGAAGTCGCTCTTGTAGTATAGTTCTATAGTATTCAACACCATGGGGGAATCGGGCACGCGTGATAGGGAGAGGTCCAGATCACCATCAAGACGACATCGTGACAGGTCGAAAGAACGGGACGGGTCGTCTCGCTCTCACAAGCACAGGCACGACAGAGATGACCACGACGACGAGCGAGACCGATCGCACCGAAGACATAGGGACAGGGACGAGACAGAGGAAGAGCGGAAAGAGCGGAAACGCGCAAAGAGGGAGAAGGAGCGTAGGCGAGAGGATAGGAAGGACGATAGGAAGCGGTCTCGGCGGCATGACGACGAGGATGAGGATGACGCCGAGGGCATGTGGGTGGAAAAAGGCGTAGACACCCAGGTGAGCCACTATTGCTGCATGTGTGGATTGAACGCCAAGCTGACCATACTCAGACGCCCGTATCGAACATTCCTACGGCAGACGACCTGGCCTTGACTTCGCACGTCTCACAGCCAACGACAGCCAAACTGCCATCAGACGTCGCTGCCGAGTCCAAACCGCGCGAACGAGATTCCTGGATGCTCGACCCGGGAGCCATGGACTCCGCCTCGCGGCCTGCTGCGGCTGTGAGGGACATACCTCGCTCAGCTGGACTCAGTACTTCCCGTCGAGCCGATCATGAGGACACAGCGGACGATCTCTTGTCCGCTCCGGCCACATCAACCGACGACGACCTCTTCTCGGCAATGGGCACGGAACATAAGCGCAAAGACCCCAACGCCGACAGGCCGGATGTCTCAAAGCTCCAGATTCACGGGAACGAGCTCAACAAGCAGCTGTTGATGGGCAAGGGCCTGGACGATTACGAGGTTAAGGAGAAGAAGGTCCTTCATGGCGGGCCGGGGTACCAGTGGAGGATGATGAAGCTGCGAAGGCTATACGAGCAGGCCGAGGAGCAGTGAGTTCTGTTCAGAGACTACCCGCGGGCTCTGGTATGCTGACGCGTCATGCAGGGGTCGGCCTGTTGAAGAGGTCGCGCTGGAGCGATACGGCTCGATGACAGAGTTCGAAGAAGCGCTCGCTGAGCGCCGGTTCTTGGACGACCGCGAGCAACGTAAGAACCTCCGACGGGGCAACACGAGCGGCTCAGAAGGTGTCGGCAGCCCGGCGTCGTCCGGGATGCGCACGCCTGGTGGCGGCGGCGGCGGCTCGGACGGTAGCAGGCGGTACATGTTCACAAGCGAGGAAGCCATGACTAGTCGTCCGTCCTCCCGCGCTGGGTTCCGGCGCCCTGGCGAGGCCCCCGAAGGCGCTCAGACTCCTGGCGGCAGTGGTCCGACCGGCGCGGCCCGTGTCGATGCTTTGAGGCGACAGGAGAGCGGCGTCGGGTCATCGGCCATCAAGGGCACGCCTGCCGCGCCGAAAGTCTCAACTCCCATTCCTAGCGTGTTTACACCAACCAATCTCACACGGTCCCGATCGGGGTACCCGTTCGACACCCCGACAGCGGCCGGCCAGACGTCGGACGCGAGCACCGCGGACCCGACGTCGTCTAAGCCGCCACTGTCGCTGGAGCAGCTCAACAAGCTTCAGGCGCGGGTCCTGCGAGCCAAGCTCATGGACGACGAGAACGCCACCGAGCTCGAAGACGAGTACGAACGGGAGCGGTTCCGCGCCGAGTCGGCGAGCGCGGCTCAGGGGGGCCTCTGGGCAGGCAGCACCGACGGCACTCAGGGCCAGTTTGGCAGGATTGAGGAGGACGGCACACGCGTAGAGGTCCAGGTCTTGCCGACGCTGGACGGCAGAGGCAAGCTGTACGATGTGGGGCAAGGTGCCGAGGATGAGCAGAAGCGTCTGCCGGGCAATAGGCGGAAGAAGCAGGAGAAGGTATGTGCGCGGTTGGGACGACACTGGCAATGTGGCTAATGACAATACAGTTTGAGACGCGCGATCGCCAGGGTAACCTCTTGCGGTACAACAAAGACGACGACGAAGTCACACTCGGCGAACTCGTCCGGCAGGAGCGATTCGGCGCCGGGTCATCAGATCAGAAGAACATGGACGCCGAGATGGCAGCCAACATCGCCACGGACGTCAGGTTCGATGTGAGTCACGCAATGACTGGGAAGATCTCCTCTGACCTGCTGGCAGGACGACCTGGACTACATGGACGACAACGCGGAGCGGATCGCGCGCAAGAAGATGAAATCGGACGCGATGAAGCGCCAGTTCGCGATCAACGACTACGCCCGGACAAAGCGCGCGCTCGACACGTGTCCATTCTGCTACCAGGACGACCGGAACCCGCTCACGGCCATTGTCGCCCTCGGCACGCGGACGTACATGTGCTGCACGACCGTCGAGGAGCTCGTCCCTGGGCACTGCTTTATTGTGCCCCTGCAGCATTGCCTCAGCACCCTCGAGATGGAGGACGATGACTGGGACGAGGTCCGGGTGGGTCGGACGACGGTCGCGCATACCCTATCACGCTAATATCCGGGCAGAACTTCATGAAGTGCCTGATGCGCATGTTTGCCAAGGAGAACAAGGGTGTCATCTTCTTTGAGACCTGCTTGAGCTTCCGACAACAGCGACATACCTATATCGAGGCGATTCCGGTGCCGTTCGAGCAGTTCCAAGACCTGCCTGCGTACTTCCGAGTGAGTCTCCTACCTTGTCTAGATCTCATGTGAACGTCCTGCGAGGCCGCTGCGCAGGGCCAGTACCAGTGACGGACGCGATGGCTGACACCCTCAGGAATCGATCCTGGCATCCGAGTCGGAATGGACGCAACACAAGAAGCTGATCGATTTCTCCGCCCGACCAGGCGGATTCCGCCGCGCGATGGTTTCCAACTTGCCATACTTTATGGTTCAATGGGACTATAAGGGCGAGAAGGGGTACGGACACGTCATTGAAGGCGTAGACGATGCTGCAGGGCGTGGCCAAGGCGAGGACGACATGGGCGGCGCGGTCGACGAGGGCGAGAAGGGCGGAGGCGCTTTCCCGCCGTACGTGCAGTCTGCCCCGAATCGACACAGCTGCTGATCATCCCAGGTACTTTGCTCAGGAAATCATTGGCAACCTTCTCGGGCTGGAGCCGCGAAAGTGGCTAAGACCTCGGAAGATGGACTACGCCCTCAACAAGGAGAGAGCGAGAGCTCTCGGATCCAAGTTCCAGCCGTACAACTGGACCGTACAACTACAGCAGCAGTAGTAGCTGAGTTGATGCATGATCTTGGCTGCACATAGTTTCGTCCGATGCCGTTTCACCTCAGATCTGACGGACGAGTCCAGGTGTTACGGACATAAGACGGAACCGACCCCGAGTAGCGGCCGCGGTATTGACCTTTTCACGAGGAGGTCCTGCCCAAGTACATAGTCCGTTACAACACCGTTCCATTCTGGAATGCGAATAAAGAGCCGGCGATGCCTGCTCTCCGGTCATTCACTGAATTGTACTATATGTGTGCATATTGTTCGTGCGCGCTAGGGCTACGAAGAGCTGTCTCGGTGTCTCCTCCTTAACTACAGCGTCCAGCGAGGTGAGTGCAAGGTAAGGGAGCTTCTACGTTGTCGGGGGTTAGACGTAGTTGTTGCAGCAGCTGAGACCTGCTCGGTGTAAATGGGTGCGCTTGCCGTCGGTGCCGAGCTTAGAGAGAAAGGATGCTCGATAGGCAAGGCTCCGACTCTGTCATAGCGACTCACTGGAGGAGGACCCAAGGATCGCTGCGCAGGAACTATAGGCTATGCCGGTGTTGGCCTCGGGCGTCAATATGTAGTTACCGCCGTTAGCTAAGAGGATATGGCATTGACCATCAAAGATCGTCCAACGGGCACCAACACACCCTGACATGTCAGCATCACCGTTCTCAGAGGCGGGTGAGACCATAAACCGCGCTGGAGAGAATGGCGTAGCCCCCATCCAGTCGGTCAGGCGCCTGTATCATGGAGGGGAGAAGGCCCGACTATCACTCACCCCTCGTGTCTTTGCAGAGGAGTTCACAGGCCGTTATGTCTGCGGTTGTCACGGGTGCTTTCTGTCCCTAGAATCCCTGTCAGCATTGGCACCCTCCCTCACAATGTATGCTGTGGTGAGGGGAAGTACCAAAATGGAGGGGCTGCCGCCGAGTAATGTCGCATAGAGTAAACCGGACCCAGGGGTCTTGGATGAGAAGGGGCATGTGGGGTACGGTGCCGCGGAGGTTTGTCGCTTGGCTGGCTGCACTCGCGATCGCAGCACAATCTCTTTTCGAGTGGCTTGCCTGAGTCCCGCCCGCGCTCTTCCAGGCGTCGGCGTTCCGAGCGCCGGGCAGACCACTGCAAGGCAGAAAAGGATAAAGAAGATGACGGCGCGGGGATACGACATGTCGTTTGCGGGTTCTTTGCCCAGAGGTATGCAGTCCATACCAGGAGAAGACGTGAGGTATGTATATATGACAGCACGGCGAGATGTGAGCCTTGTCCCCTCCAATTTGCATCTCCCCCGGATGACTTGGCGGCGTGTGAGCGCCACAACTGGAGAAATGTGCCTCCCGCGCTCTTACGATATTCGACAACGCGGAAAGACAAGGCTTCAAGTCCTGCTGCCGGCAATCAACAAGACATCACAAGCCTCCTCATTAACCTCTGTCCGGAGAGCCCAAATCGTAACGCCGAGAGTCCCTGAGCCACTCGGTGCCGAGGTTTTGGGGTGGCAACGCAGTGCTCAGCAACACTTTCCGCTGTATGGCTGCGGCTCTTAATTACGATCCCCGCTCTCTTGACACATCCATTCGCTGACCTCGCTAGACGGGACTTTACGGTATGGACGCAATGTGTGACGTTGGCTGTCGATGCTAGAAGACAAGTCCGGGCCGGTGTCCGAGAATCCAAATTCAGTATTGCAGGGAACCCGACCTACAGATGGTCCGCGGCACGCTGGCGCTCGATCCAATCGTTCCGAATCCGACGGTCATCTCAGCTGCTCGAACGCGAGATCAGCTCAGGGTCTCTGCTGGCGCGTCCAAGGCGAAGCTCTTTCCAGGTTGGAATACTGATGCACCATTTACATCCACCTTGACAGTATCTTCACTAGATGCCTGGCGCCAAAGTGCTCTTCCTACTTGGATCTCGGGGTGTCGATGCTCGCTGCCAAGTAATCATCCATACTCAGACAAGGCGCAGTGATTCTAGCGCAGACGAGCCGTCTTCGTCTTCTGCTCTCTAGACGTAATTGTTGCAACAGCTAAACGAAGCTGCCACTTTACTTTGTCAACCCTAGGACTTTGGCAAGGACCAGAAAGATGACATACTGGGGAACGAGCTGACGACAGAGGCACAGTCCTGACCTTTAACCGCGGTATCGTACAGTGGAGAGGCCGAGAAGCTGCCCGGCGAGAACAGAGCGTAGCATGCCTTGTTTGTCGTGAAGTATCGAACCGCGCTGCATGCTGTAATGTCAGCTTGGCCCTGCGGTCCAACACACCAGCGAACTCAAGCTCATTATACAGAGGCATGTGAGCGGGGAGGGGAGCATATGGAGAGAGGGGAGAACCGCGTGGAGGTGTGCGGGAGAAGCGGAGGCTGATCGCAATAGAAAGGCGATCCTCCGCTCCGGGAAGGCTGGTAGCCCCGGTTCTCCGGATCGCGCTCCCACAGACACTCACGCCATAAGGTGCAGAATTTCTCGCAAGCATTGATGTCGACTCCACTCATGGTATTGAGTTGAGCCTGAACGCCCGGAATCAGCTTCCATCGTAAAGTTCCAGCTTCGTACGCACACCGCTAGCGATGACACCCGGAAACATCGCAAACACAGTACCAGACCCTGGCTGTTTCGGCGAATTCGGGCAGGTAGGGTAAGGTGCGCTCGATGTTTGGCGCTTCGCCGGCTGAACCCGTGAACGGGCGACGACTTGATCTCGTGTGGCGTGCTTGAGCTTCACTTGCGTGACTCTTTCTCTCAGTGGTTCAAGTCCATTAGAGGGCGGAACGGCCACTGCGAGGGCCAGACCCAAGCAACACCACATAGCCAGAAGAATCGCCGTTTGACACCTCATGATCTTGTTGTGACAGTCGCAGGAGGGATGGAGGACAACGAAGTACAGAACGCAGATGCGATCGGCAGTGCCATAGTATTCAGGCGCTCCTTGTTGGGACAATGACTTGATGTTTGACGACCCCGCACTTCCGCTTTCAGACCGATTCGTGCCTGAGCTTCGCTGTGGGCGGATGAAGTTCACAGAATCCAATACGTGAGCTTTGCCTGTAGACAGGCACAGGCGAGCGCCCTGCGATTCGCTCTACTTCGGCTCCGGTTCGGCTCGGAAGCTATCAGGGGGCGGAAAGCGCGGAAAGAACAGCCCAGCTTGCCGCGTTGATTGCGTGATCTCCGGACTTGTCGGAGACGTCTCTGGGCCATGTGGGCGCCACGAGTACCTCTGTGCCGCGATTTGATCAGAGTCGATCCGTGCAGTGAGGCCTTGATCGATGTTCCGGGGGTTTACTTTAATCCGCCCTTGGCCACCGGCTCTCGAGTTCTGTGCCTCCGCAGTCTTCGGCGAGCAGTGTCCTTTGAGCGCGGGCGAATGAAATCTGGTGTCTTTGCGGAGCGGAGATCTCAAACGCGGCACCCGCGGTATCGCGCCACAGGTGAGGAACGCCGGTCAGGGAGTTTCGTTATTGTCGGACTGAACTTACTGTAAGAGGTGATCAGCATGGGGGCGTTGTCTGTCGAGGCGGCTCAGGGTGGGCAGCAGCAATGCCTGAACAGGATCCTGCCCCTGTTGTTCGGCTCACCACTCGGTTCAAATGGGCAGACGAAATCCATCCCGCGCCAGCCTGACCCTGCGGCAGAACCCGGCGGAAACCCTCTTCCCCCCGAAGTTGCCGAGATCCGGATCTTCAAGGTTCGTGATGTGTATGCCTTCGTGGACTCACGACTGCTATGCTGTTCGTGGCAGGCAAGAGGCAGATGCGCCTTCAATTTCCCGAGTCTGGATTGGACAGACGGTGCGCGCATGCTCGGACTTGTAATCCCACTTATGTGTCCTGATGCTACCTGAATGGCATGCGCTGCAACGATGTGACACAAGACTGCTCCTGAGAAGCGCATATATCAAGCTGTCTTGGTAATCGTCATACATTCCTTCAACAAGCGCAGCGCTCGAAGTGCCTCCATACCCGGCAGGCTCGCAATCGCAGCTTGGCAGCATCACTCGAAGAGCCAGTACACTCGAGCTGTGGTCCTCGAAAGCACGAGTACAACGCATGCTGAATTGGGACAAAAATGGAGTTGGCGAGCATCTCCGTCAAACCGGATTAGTGACCGCTCACTCCGCTGAATGCTGATACTCATGTTGCTTGGGCCGTATCGAGAGCCGCATCGATGACCTTCCTCAAGGGATCCTTGGCCTTCACCGACACAGCAGGGGCGTCAGGCAAGCAAGCGGAAGCAGTAGCCGCGCTCCCGCCGGTGGGATCGTACACCCTTCTGACCGATACACTCTCCTCACCGGGCCATTTTGTGCTGTACCACTTCCTGGCTGCAGCCGTCACCGCCAAAGCCCCGGTCAGTGTGGCCAGATCGCAGCGAGCAGCGTGTACCCTCGCCATCCAGGTGTCTGCCGCTGACAGGTCAGATAGTATGGGTCGACTTTCGAGCAGAAGGAAAGGCTAGCCTGGAGAGCGTAATGAAGAAGCTGGTCAGTACCTCTTTATTGGCATGGCGCGCGTCCGCACAGAAGAGGCTGATCCGGTGACTAGGGCATCACAGCACCTCCCAGTTCGACCTCTCTCGTATTTATCGAGCCGACTGTAGTGGACTTGAACATGTCGTCACTCAGACCCGCTTTGTTCGATGCTGGTGGATCGCCCGACCTCAAGCCAGTCTACGAAGCGCTCTCATCAGCCTTGCTGTCTCGGCCTACGGAAGGCGAAGCACCGCTTGTAGTCCTCGACGGCTTGGCCGAGCTGTTGCACATCGGCTTTGAGCCGGAATGGGTCTCGCGTTTCGTAAGAGCGACTCTCGCGCTCGCACGCAAGGTGATGGTCTGGGTTGGTATTGCCGGGACTAGTGCTGACATTGCACTCCAGTCTGGCTCGAGGGTGATCTCGACAGTACATGCCGACCCGAAGATATCGCCCGTCAGCCCTGAGACCGAGCTTCTTGGCAGGTTGACCCGGCTGGGCGGGGGCGGCTGGATTCGTATCTCAGACCTCGCCTCGGGGCGGAGCGGAGACGTCCACGGCGAGGTGAGCGTCACATCCCTGTTGACGGTACGGACAGAGAGTTGATGACCTTGCAGATGACCAGTTATCCCCTCTGGCCAGCACCAGGATCATCGTTCCCGTCTGTGCCGGACGCGCAGCCATTGCAGTACAGACTTGAAGACCGCACAGTCAAGGTGTTCCCCAAGGGCACGGGGCGAGGATTCCTCTGAGTCTGAGCTACCGGCCACAAACTCAGTCGAGACCCTTCGAGTCTACTTCATCGGCAAGAGGGGTCTCGACAATGACCAGTTCGTCTCGCGGGGTCTGACCTGCCGCCCCAGCAAGACTCGGTAGCGGGATAATCACCGCTCCTTTCGGCTGTCGAACCACCAACAAGAGAGGGAGGGCCTTCGCACCTCGTGCCCTCTCGATGGGCAACCGAACAGGCTGTCGATCGCGCCCCTCACTCAAGCCGTGCGACTGACGCGGTGCTGGAAACTCCGCAGTCGCTGACCGGCAGTCCAACGTTCCGCAGGCGGTGGTCGCCAAGGACGTCTACGAGTTGAGTCCTTCAAAAATGGCATAGGTTATTCTGCCTCTTGCATGATCCTCGTTACATGAGCTACCCAAAGATGGCATGCCACCACCCCTCTACCAGCTCGCCGATAGGCGTGCCGGCGTCTGGTGCCATGCACGAATACGCATACCGTGCGGAGTGAGCAACAAATACTGCCCGGTAGTGCAGGCCAATCGCAATGACAATAGCGACGTGCCATAGCTAAAGGTGTCAATAGCCGCACACTGCTTGCTGCGGTAAGAAGGTGCTTGACTGACCTGATGTGACGCTCCCCACGTGTCGAATTTGCCCGGCCAAATACATTCGGGGAAGTGCGTGGCGTAAAAGATGAGGCCGACGACGTACGCACAGATCGACAGCCCAAACGGGGCTGGTCGTATGAGCTCTTGGGGCCGATGCACTGATGACGCGGTGGTGACTTACACACAAAGGCGGCAGCCTTCTCGTAGCCGTGCTGCCAAAAGATCTGAACCATGGGCGCGAACATGGCAAAGTTTAAGAACAGGAAGAAGCCAATCCGGTAGTTCTGCCATGTCGTCAGCCAGGTCCTTCGTGCCCGGTGTACACGGAGCTCACCTTGTATTTGCGCTTGTTGAACCACTCCTGGAAGGGCAAGATGGAGCCTAGGGCGCCGCAAGCAATGTTGACCGACCCGTAGAAGAGCACTGTCTTCGGGTGGCAGTAGTACGCGTTGTACACCACAGTCCCGAACGACGCGGCGATGAGCCCTGTGGGGTACGATCAGCTAAGGTCCTGTACCGCAGGCGCAGAGCTCACATGAAATGCCGACGTAGTCGACGCAAGCTCCCCACTCGAACCAGTGCCGGCTGGCACAGCCACTGATGACGTGCCACGACGCCGAAGACGTGAGGCAGGAGATTGCAGCTAGGAGGTACATGACCAGAACGCCCGTGTCGAGCGGGTGCGGATCTGGCAGGGGCGAAGCGTAAAAGATGATCAGCTGAGGTGTTGGTCAGCGTCGTATATGCCTTCCCCACTGGCGAGACATACGGGAATGACGGCAAGGATGAAAAGCGTCGGGAGGAAGTGAGAGAAGATGTTCACTAGGTGCGTCAGCTGGATGTCCGGCCTGGCAAGCTTGAGAGGGTTGAGCCTCACCTGTCTCGTTGTGCCATGCGAAGGCTGACTTGATTAGAGGGACCGGTCCCCGGGCCGAGTCAAGAGGGATGAAGCGGCTGCCAACCCGTCAATACCATCTTTGTCTCGAAGGTCCAGATACGTACTATCCAGTGATGATGTGCTCGTTGTTCCGCCACACGAACGGCAGGTCGTCATAGGTGATGAGCTTGGTTCCATGACCAGACAGCTGCAACGCCTCGGCGATCGTCGGACCAATGTGTCCAGACGGAGCTACAAGCTTCGACAGCTTGGTGTCGAGGGCTTCCGGTTCTGCAGCTATACCCTCAGCCGTCTCGTCGACGTCGCCATCTTCGTCGTCGTCCGCCTCGGCCGGATCGACTCCTCCGTACTGATCAAAGGCCCTCTTCTCGGACCCTAAGAGCGGATGCCGCTCTCTCGCGCTCGTGACGGGATGTGACTTCTGCCTCTGCAGCATCGGCAGACTACTGGCGTCGCCGTCGGCGGCGCGCCAGTGAGTGGGACGACCTGCCGCCGCGGCGCCGTCGACGGCCCCGAGGGATTTGCTCCGGATAAGCCGCCTACGGAACGCGACAGCGTTGGCACTGGCTGGCGTCCGGTTCGGGAACAGGTACTCCGGCTCGTCCTCCTCATCCTCTTCGTCTTCCTCGCTATCCTCCTCGTCATTTCCGGCCGCAGGCCTCCGCCTGCCCTGGAGGGACGCCCTTCGGGCATGTCTTGCTTGCGCCTTCCTGGGCGTCTCATCCGCAAACGCGGCGTCTTCCCAGCCTAACCTCTCCCATCCTTCCCATTCCTCGCTCGGCAGCATGGCGTGCACCAGCCGGATCACGCGTTCTCGTGCGCCTTGCAACGACGCAGGGATCCCGATATCCGCAGCGAAAGGCGGTGCTCTGAACGCAGCGCCGTCAGACCAGGTCGACGGGCGGACAATCGAGTCTTCCACGAGTGAGAGTCGGTGCGGAAGCGACTTGAGCCATTCAGATGCGGCCGTCGTGGATTGTGCCGCGGAGCTGGGTAATGGCGGGAGAGAAGGCAGGTGCGCCAAGACGTCTTGTCGCAGGCTGGACAAGTACGGCAATATGCCTTGTTGCTCTGCCGCGTCCGCGTGCTCGCCATCTTCCCGCCCAGGCAATGTCCCAATATCTTGGCTCTGGTCCTTTGTCGTTGACACTCCGCTCCGTCCGCGACGCCGTATCGATGACCCCTGCCCGTGCCCGTCCTTCCGCCCCGCGAGGGCCGTAGCTGAGGTCGAGAAGTAATCTTCAGCCGATTCTGGCGACAGGCCTCGAGGCTCGGTATCGCTTGCGGAGCCAGTACCGTCAATGTCGGGCGAAGAAGGGTACAGGTAATCGTGGTCGAGACCATCACCGTCCGGGGGACCAGCCACGCCAGCCAGGCGGGCACGAACGGTTGCTTCGACTTCCGTCAGGTACCCCAGTAGTGCCGAGCGCAGGTAGCTCGCCGCTGGCACAGAGGGGATCTGCGACGTCGAGAACCGTCTCCAGGGCGGTCTGGCTCCGAGAATGGCAGGGCCAGAGGACGGGCCTGCCTGAGGCTCGTCTTCTGTTGGGTCCATCGTCGGCTACTTTGCAGATGCCGCGGAGGTTCGTGTCGGATAAGCAGCCGCCCAGCGCTGAGGCAAATGACTAGATGTAGGGTCTGCCCTGATCCGCACAGTGTCTGCGCTCAGACCCGCTGAGTTGATCCGGCAGCGAGATTGCAGCAAAGGGATAACTTCCGAATGGGCCTAAAGCGACCCACTTGCGGACTTTTGGAACCAGCAACACGCATTACGAGAAGCACGTTGTCTCAAATAGCCGGATCCCGGGAGGCGTCCCATGTGCAGCTGGCACGCAGTCATGCAAGAACGTCTACCATGCACGTTGATCATGTACAATTACACTATACTTTTGCAATCCGGCGTTGCAGGTCCTGCGCCTCATCCGTGGTCCGGCGCGGAAAGACACACCGCAACGAGCCAGGATGTCGTTCTCCTTCCACTTGTTGGGTTAGGCCTGGAAGCCGTTTCGGGGGTACATGCCCTGTGGCTCAATCAGCAAACAGACCAAACGAGTCGTGTTGACGGACTGATCCGACGCACCATGTTCTGCTGAGGGTAGTATCCGCCCTGACCTGCGGGCTGACCCAAGATGCCCAGTCCGCCGATGTTCGGCTGCTGCTCAAACGTCATGCCAGCCGGCGCCAGACCGGCCAGCCCTGCTCCCGCTCGACCCTGCATGTAAGGCATATCGATACTCGGCGATGCGAACTGTCAAGTCAGCATGGAAAGCTTGAGTGAGGCAGTTGGGGGCCTTACCGGGTTGAAGGGGTCTGAGGCCGGGCTCATGATGTGCGCGGCTGGGGACATGCGACCCATGAACCGCGGCTGAGGCGTCCTGGGACTGCCTTCAATAGCGGGGCTACCGAGCCGTCCGCCGCCGTTGACGCCCATACCGCCCGCGGCCAGCAGAGCGTTTCCGCCCAAACTGCCGTACGGGCCGGGCTGCTGGTACCCGTAGTACCCCATACCTTGCGGCTGTCGTCCGCCGGGCTGGTACGATCCCCTCCTGTCGTTCACCCAGCCCTGGCCTTGTCGGCCGTACCCGCCCATGTTGCCCTGCGGCCCTGATGGCACAGGCAGGCCGACGGCCTCGAGGAGCTGGCGGTAGGGTGGAGTCGAGCTCGCTTTGATGTCTGGCAACACCCGACGCACAGCCTCGACCATCGACTGCTTCTGCGTCTCCTCCATGTTAGAAATAGCGATGATCTTGCCGACCACCTGAACACCGTTGTTCGCGTCCATCAGGATCTCGATCAAGGTCTGGTCTGCCGGCGAGGAGAAGATTGCCGAGATCAGCGTCTGCGATGCAGTAGGCTCAATCGTTTGAGTGATGACTGCTTGGTCAGCGAACGGTCCTCGATCTCTGACTATGACTCACTTCGCAAGACCGTCAAGGAGGCAAGCTTGTGCGTGCAGAGGTGCGCGACGTGCGGAGCGAATCGGTTGGCCAGCAGACCGTACCGTCCCGGCAAGTTCGACTGGTCCACCAGCCATGTCAGGAGCAAGGCACCGTTGGGGTTGGTTGCCAGCGGGATAGAGTTCAGGATGATGCCAACGGCAATGCGTTTCTACTCAGCGTCAGCAATGATCCTTGCGAGTCTCGCGCAGACGTGCGCACCTTCTGGTAAAGCGATGTGAACGGGCTCTCGAGACAGGTCCTCATGCACCTGGCACCGAACCTATTCTGCGCGATGTCCCACATACGGTCGACCATGGCGTCATACACGTAGTCGTTGTACGGCTCGAGGAACTTGAGCGTTCCCGCGCAGACGTAGTTTCCGAGCGAGTCGCACATAAGCGGCGGGGCGTACGCGCGCAAGTGCTCGACAATTAGGCGCTTTTCCTCGTCCGTCTTGGCGCACTCGATGATCTTCTGTGCCGCCCAAGTACCGTTCTTGTGCACGCCGATGATGGCCAAGCGGGGCGCGATGCGCTCCAGCATGGCCATACGGAGGCGAGCGTCGACCTGCTCAAACAGCTTTTGGATGACCGTGTTGCCAATGTAGTCGGAGGCGAGCTGACATGGTTAACGCTGGTCCGCAACGCGGTAGGTGACATACCTCGGGGCAGTCCTCCAAAAGCTCTTGTGCCAACTGATTGACCTCGTCCCGCGACAATGCCTCCGAATCGAGCCTCTTCCGCATCTCCTTGAGCCGGGACGACTCGAATCGGCGTTGTTGCCGGTCTGAGATCATTGGGATCGAGGTGTAGTACACCACCGGCGGCCGTCCGTCTACACTGTCAGCAGAAATTCGAACCTGTGTTACCGAGCACTTACCAGCCGCAGCTCGAACATCGCCTTCCTCCTCGGACCGTCCACCGCTGAGCACCTGCATTAACAGCTGCTGGTCCGAGACGACTCCGCCCTTTGCCAGTCCCTTCTCAAGGACCTGCTCGTGCACGCCGGCCTTGACCAGGTCAATCACCAGCGGGCTGCGGAAGTTTTCCACGCCGCCGCCTTCGGCAGACACCTGCGTCTCGGTCGACACGGACGTCGCGCCCTTGACGGTGTTGAGGGCTTCGCCGAGCTTCTCCGGCGACGAGAGCGGCTCGGGGCCTTCCGGGCCGCCAATGACTGGCGTCTTGGTCGGCACGCGAGCGAAGCCAATACGGATAGGACCGACGTCCGAGCCCAGGATACTCTGCATGTGCAGGGCACCACGGGCCGCGACGGCGGAGTCGAGCCGTTCGTAATTGACAAACCCGCAGCACTGCTTATCAGCGCTGAACATTTTACGGCCGAGTGTGGACCTACCTTGTGGGTGAGAACCCTCGCCGACTCGACCGGGCCGAAGGGCGAGAAGATCTGCAGAAGGGTGGAGGAGCTTGTCGTTCCGGGAATACCGCCGATCCAGAGCGCGCGGGTCGGCAAGGCGCTTTGGTCCATGTTCGGGTCCGGAGATGTCACAGACAACACCGGGTTGGCCACGACCTGAGCCTGAGGTGCCGGCGCCGGCGTTGCCATCGGGCCCGTCGAAGACGGGAACACCAAGCCCGGAGCAGCGCCTTGGTTGCCGGCAGCCGGCACGCCCGAAGGCGCCGAGTCGATCTTGCCAAACCCGATCCGGACAGGTGCCGTCTCTGACAGCTCGGGCACATGACCGCCGAGCCTGTTCAAGACATCGTCTCGAGCCCGGATGGCATCGCCCTTCTCCGAGAAGTTGACAAAGGCGCAAGTCTGCCATGTCAGCCTTGTGCTCTGCTTCGGGGTAGGGCTCACCTTCTCCGGGAGGAGCCGAACGCTCTCGATGATACCGTATGTTGAGAAGACCTTGAGCAGTGCGTCGCTTGTTGCGTTGACATCCAAGTTGCCAATCCAGAGACTCCTCGTAGGGATTTGTGGGGTGGACGAGCCGCGCTCGACGTCTGGCGTGCCGGATCGCGACGGGTGCGCCGAGAGAGACATGCGCGGGCCTCGCGAGCTTTCCCTCGAGCGGGCGAGGTCCCGCTCCGAATGCGATCGAGGCGGGTAGCTCGTGAACGAGCTCATCAACCGCTGGTGCCCGCCTACGTGGCCGTAGGTCGGCGACTGCGGGATAGAAGCCAGCTGGCCGAGCCGACCGCCGCGGCCTGGCCCGTCCCACGCGCCGATTGTGCTTGCCCTTGGTCGATGGGCGTCTTTCCCGCCGGCGCCGGCGCCGTACAGCCCATCCATGGAGTGATTGTCGTACATATTAAGCTGGTTCACTGCCTGCTGCATCTCCTCGGGCTCGCCTCCGGAGTACACGCTCTGGTCGTCGGCATAAACCGACGCCGCGGTGAAAGACTGCCGGAACGGGCGACCGCCGACATTCGACACGGTACTTGCGCGGTGTCTGCTGGTGGCACTGGCATTGGCGTTGGCCATGGCGCGCTGCGCCTGCGTACGAAGCTCAACTGCGCTTGCCGGCGGGGCATTCGCGTCTCCGGGATCCGCCAGGCCGAGGTAGTCCAGCGTGGAGAAGTTGAGATCGTCTGCCCCTAGCGAGGCAGCCGAGTCGGAAGGCGAGTTGAAAGAAGAAGGGTTTGAACTATTATTGAGGTGGCCAAGAGCGGACTTGGTTGGTTTAGCGGCCAGGCCGGGATTAGTGAGCCACGCGCTGCCGAAAGCTGAGCCGCCAAAGGGGCCGTTCAAGTCGTTCGCAGACGAAGTAAGGGAGCCAGAGCGATTACGCCCGCTCTGGCCTGCCAGAGCGGTGCCGCCGAGCGGCGTCTCGAGCTCGGCTGCCGACGAAGCCGTGTGTCGTAGCGATGGCCGCTGCGGCTGTCCGGGCAAGTAGGCGGGGGATAAGGCAGACGTCCGCAGATGCGTGGCCGTGCTTGGCTGAGGAAGAAGAACCGGCTCATCGTCTTGCGGCGCTAGGTCCGGCAGCTTCGACGGCATCGTCCTGTCCCTTCAGCACCACTCCTCAAGATAACAAAACACCCGACTCACCCTGCTCTGGCCCGCCTGTAGCCCGCAACTACGGAATAGCTGCCGCCTCCCGCCGCTGGAGACAGGTCCTCGTCGAGACTGAGCTGCTGGACGTGTCCTATGGCAGGCAACGTGTCGTCATTATCGTTGAGCTCGCGTGCGCGCCGGGCGTACGCAGCGCTCGGCGCCGGAGGAGGTGTCCTGCCCTGGCGAGAGCTAGCGTCCGGCGGAGACAAGCCTGGGCCTGACAGCGGTGTGCGAATAGGTCTAGTAGGCGACATTATACGTTTGATCGTTCACGTATGAATAGGCAAGGTGCAAAAGTGGATATGCGAGAAAGAGAAGTTGAGCAGGGGGCACTCTGGCCAAGAAATAGTCGTGTCTGGCAGGTCAGCATGGACCACCGGAGCTGAAACGGTGACACGGCATGGGCTCGCTGAGGAGGCTGGTCGATACGATGGCGGATAGCTACGTTCCATACGACTCACCTTTTCGTTCAATCACTGCAAGGCCGGTTCCGTTCCTCCCGTTCAGCCTACGATGGCTGTGCTTGGCTGGCGAGTAGCTTATGGGTCGTGAAACCGACGCCGCCTACGTGTTCTGAGGCAGCCGGACGTGAACACAGTAAGCGCGAGACGGGCAGTAATAGTGCAATATAGCGAAGTGAGCCGAAGCTTGCACCGGTTCGACGTGCACTTTTGGTACCGAGGGTTCCGTTGGTCGACCGGAGGGGACAGGGAGTACGTTGCGGGTCGTGACGCAGCGAAAGGCAGCCTGAGTGCAACTCGACCGGTCTGCACGGCAGGCAGACGAGGCGGAACGATCTAGATCTAGGGTAGTAATGCGAGCGAAGTCAAGTCTAGTAGTGGTCGAAGCAGCTATGCATGGCGTGTATGTCGAAGTTGCTTCCTGCTCGGAACAGAGCGTCCAAGTGTCCGTTGGTTCAGGAATGACGGAGGTCGCGAGACGCTTTGTGGCGCAGGCACGGTGGCGAACATGACAGTCCCGGGATCCGAAACCGCGCTGGCCAAGTCGGTATCACCGTTTGCCTCTTTGACCCGCAGTGTCGATGGTCAGGCCGGCGAGGGCGTTCGGCTACTTGAGAGAGGCGTTGAGTCCCTTCGCGATACATGAATTCAACATGGAGGGCGATGTCTTATCGATGATAGAGTGGAGGTTTGTCGCCGACAATTCTTGGATCCCGCCCGGGGGCGTCTGTTGCGAGAGCAAGTACGTTGTACAGAAACTTGGCGAGTGCACATCTGGTACAATGCAGGATGAGATTGTCTACAGCGAAAGACACCATGGTCGAACACGGGGCTACCGGATGAGCGCGTGGCAACCAGCGCCGCGTGACTTTCTCACCCGATTCTCACCCACCTCGACCATGCCATCGGAAAGTACTCTCGCTGTGTCTCAGAACATCTCTCACCTGCCCGTTCGCACTTTCGCGCTAGCATGTGCGAGCATGCTTAGTTGAAGCGGCAGAATACCTATCCGCCCGGCGGAAGAAAGAGCGATTCCCACGGACGATATCGCCCGCGCTCGTGACTTTTCCCACCGGTGTGTGTATGGGTTCTCACGTTCGCCCCGACGTCAGCGCCGCTCCTTCTGCCGACTGAGAATCGACGGCGGCGAGTTCCCACCGTGCCTGCTTCCCAGATACCCTCTAGCGTGAGTCTTAACTAGATGGGTGTGACCAACCTTGACATTCATCGGCGAGTTCGTCGGATATGAGTTTACTGCCTGCGGACCCCTGCGGCTCATCCGTGCGCCGACTTGCTGCATCTTCCGGCCGGTGAGAGGCGGCGCGGTGCCGAGGCAGCCTAGGACTAGCCTGAGAAAAGGGTAACATTGCATTCGCCTGAGCTGCGTTCTTTCGCTGAGAGTCGCTCACTAGCGTCCTTCTCACACTCCCGTGCGGTTCTTCCATCTCTCGCGTATAAAGAACAGACTCTAACTCGCCATGAACAGCCTCACCAACCTTCCCCCGCCTCACTTCACAAAGTCTATCCAGCCCGCACCCGCCAACGCAAAATGCTTTTCGCGACCTTGACCTCTCTCTGCCTGCTCGTCACCGCCAGTGTGGCGGCACCTGGCGCCCGCGGTCGCAGCGCCTACCGCCAGGCCACGCGGGACAGCATCATTGCTCGAAGCTACGACGCCGCTGCCGACGCGCTCGCCGCTCGTCAGGCCAGGCCGAGCCCGAGCTCGGGGCCGATCGACAACAACTACTGCTACGGATTCCCCAAGGGCCTGCCGCCGCTCGAGAACCACGCCATTTACCCGGACAGGGTCGGCGTCACGACCTACCCTGCCGGGGGGAGGAGCCAGACATACCCGAACGTTCCCGACGTAGACACTTGCATCACCATCTGCACCCGCGAGACCGTCCGTAAGTCCCCTCCACTCCGCGAGCGCAGCGAGCGCCCTAACCCTATTGAGCTTGCACGACCGCGACGTTCGACCCTAAGGGCAAGACGTGCATGCTGTACAACTTTGCGCCCCCTGCCGCTGCGTACGCGCTCAAGCCCGAGGTCGCCGGCGGCGTCAAGATCATCCGCAGCAAGCTCACCTGCCAGGACAACGCCATGACCGGTGCGTCTTCCGTTCAAACATGGCTGGTTGAACTGTACGCTGACTTGCTCAGCCGGGTCAGCTCGATGCTGCAACGCGCCGCAGACCAAGCCGCGCGGTTCGGCCCGAGGCTGATCTGCCATGAGCCCACGTCCATGAAGCGATCCCGCCGCGGACAATACTGTAAGAAGGATACACGAACAGCCAAATAGGACATTGAAAAAGTTTGAATTGAAGAACGTGAAATAGTCGATAGGAACGTTTGAAAGATGAGCATGCATGTGTATACAGTTTACATCCGCACGTCCTCGTCCGCGGCACCCTGCTCCTCGTCCTCGCGGACCGCATCGGCCTGCACCAGTGCAGCGACCTCCTTGACCCTTGACTCCAACCCAGCGCTGTCGATGTACCCCGTGAGGACCCGGATCTCATCCTCGTGGTCCGCCATCAACGCCGCGACCTCGTCGGGCGTCTTCTCGGGAAACCGGGCCGTGAGTTCGTCGAGCAGCGGCGGCTGCGAGCACGTGAACGGGGCAAGGATGAACGCCTTCGGGAAGTTCTGGATCGCCTCGATGGCCTGAAGCGTCTGATACGTCATGGTCGAGCGCAAGATCTGCCGCTGGGCCTCTTCGCTCCGTCCGGACGTGTTGGCGATGGTGGTCCAGTCGTCACGGATGAACACCCGGCGCCAGATCGAGATGAGCGCGACTTGTTTCCGACCTTCAGGCAGCGATCGGTCCTTGGCCAGCTGTCCGAGACCCGCGGCAACATCCACCTGGCCCGCCTCGCCGTCTTTCAGGCTGAGAACGTCGACGAGGTCTTCGATCTCGAGGGCTTTCCCGGCAAGCAGCTTCTGCACTGCAGCTACGAAGAGCAATAGGAAGGCCGGACGGCTCGCAGCATTGCTCGCTCTCGCCTCGATCTGCTTGGCCGTCGGTCGAGGCGCGCGTGCGCTTGTAGGCTGGAGAGAAAGGCGCAGAGCGTTCTGGACCTGAATGGAGTCGAGCTCGACATCGAAGTCTGCACGCGTCAGTCAGTGTCTCGCCCTACAGTAGCGGCAGGAGACGCCGACGCACCGACCAAGCGCTGCCGCCGCTTATCTGAGACGCCATTGGCCTGAATGTCCGCAACTCCCGCCAGCTTGCCGATACTGCTGATGAACTGACGGACATCAGCACAGCTCGTGACCAAGCGCCCCACTGCTCACCTCCTTGTCGTCCAGGATGTTCGACCGTTGTCGCAGCTGGTTGGTCGCGGACGCAGCCTGGCCGTATCGCTTGCACGCGATATGATGCACCCAGGACAGCTCGGGGTACCGCTGTTTGGTCTTAGACCCCGGTGCAGGCTCGTCGAAGAACTTGGTCAAGAGGTGACCGTACGCTTCATCCTGCGTGAGGAGAGCGTGATATTGCCCTACATGCGTGAGCGACCGCGCCCGCATGCGCCGGGAACAGACACGTACCGTTGTCGATATACCATTGGTACATCACAAAGGCAAACTCCTCGCCCAGGCGCTCGATGTACGCCTGTATCCGTGCTTGACCCTTCGTTGCCACGGCGTCATGGCACAGCCAGACGAGCGTCTCAAAGTCGCTATGGTGCTCCGCAAGATCATACGCAGCGTCGATCCGGTCAATCCCGACTGTAGTCTGTCAGTACCGCCCAGGCTGGAGCTTGGGACGAGGCGACTGACCTAGTGGCCGGATGACACTCGGCTTCATCTTCTCCCATCGGCGCTGCAGCGCAAGACCCTCTTGCTGATCCGCACCATCTTCGAGCTGTCTTCTGGGCGCGATCAGCTCGAGTCGCATCAGTTGCCTGCGCGACTCACCTAGACGCGACGCGCAGCCTGTCCTCCATGTTGATGCACAACGCAGCGGCGAGGTCTCCCATCTGGTTTTTGAGCAGGTTCTGCTTGACCTGCTGGTCGCGCAGTTCTGCGCTGGACGACGCAGATGGCGCCTCGTCGACCACGCTGCCGAAGTCACGGGTCCGGTCCCGGATCAACCGCTCGGTCGAGCCGTACAGCGACTCCAGCGCGTCGATCAGAGACATGCGTGCCGTCCATAATGGCAGGAAAGGCTTCTCCCGGTCGATCTCGTACAACGCTAGCTCCTCTTCTCGGTACTTGGCGGCCGCCTTGAACACAATCTGCCACCGTCAGTCTCCGCGCTGATATAGCGCATCTGTTATACTCACGATGAACATCTTGTTCGCCTCCAGGACCCATGCGGTCAGGTCGGTGCCGTAGGGTGGTTGGTCGACGACCGACTGCATCTTGGCGTAGACTATCTCCAGCAGCCGTTCAATGTGCTCGACCTGAATGATCAGTACGGCCCAGTCTGTGTACCGGCTGGAGGCTCACCTGGGAGCGGAAGAAGCGCCGAACGCGGTCATCATCGCTCTCGTCACCGAGTTGCTCCTGCAAGATCCGGATCGAGTCTGCGAGCAGGGACGTGGGCCTGGAAGAGTAGATGTAGCTGCTGAGCAGGGTCAGCTCTAGACGCATACTGTCACGTTCAATACCCACTCCATCAGGCGGTCCTGGTACTCCCAGAGCTCGACCGCCGCCTTGGCCTTTTCGGCGTCCCGCGACAGTCTGCGGCGCGAAGCCTGTGAGACCTGGCCATGTCAATCGGCGAGTCACCAGAACGAGCAGGCTGGGACGTACTCTGCCCAGGAGGCCATTCTTCCGAATACACTTGAAGAGGTCTCGTAGTCTTTGCATCCGGTCCATCAGCTGTGGCCGCAGCTCGTAGATCTGAGCCATGTATGGCGAGCCTGAGGCGGTCAGTGAGAATGACTCTCTCTCCGGTGGATGACATACGCGACGTGAGGATCTCGGCGGAGACCGCTTCACATGCCGCCGCGACATCGCTCTCCGGATCCGCGGTAACGTTCAAGGCTAGGGGGTTCTGACAGAGTGAGCATTAGGTAGTATGTGAGGTGAAAGGCTCACCTCGCTTCGATCGCCGAAGAACACCGCCTGCTCGAGCTGCGACTTGACTCTAGCCGTCTCCACTGCGGCTATACTACGCTGACCGAGCGGGATTGGCGTCGTGTACAGTTCGATCGACATGAGACCGCCGATGAGCGGCATGAGAACCAGTGAAGCGCTGCTGACGCGCTTGCCAGTACCAGTCAGCGGTGCGGAGCAACCGAAGAAGGCATTGCGTGTGGGATCCTTGAGAGCGATGACCTCCTCGTATGGCGAGTCTGCTGCGTCAGCCGAAGCTCCCGGATTCCGGATCGCGATTTGGCCTACTCTCTGCCAGTGACACCATGACAACCGCCGTGGCGAAGCGAATGAAGACGGTGCTACCGTCCGACACAGTGATGAGCCGGGATACGTCTAAGGATCTTGGGTCTGGCGGCTGGCGGCGTCAGCGCAGAAGTGAGGTGACCAGTGCCGGGCGAGACTCACAGCCTGGAAGGCCAGGTTGATCGTCCGCGCAACGGTGTAGCCTCTTTGACTCAGGTTCAACGTCACGACAGCATATGACTGCTCTTGTGGCCGTGCGTCAGACGAGGCGGAGGAGCGGTCTGAGAATGACACTAGAGCGATGATCTGCTCAGGCCTTCCCGAGTCAGCCTTCGGCATAAGTCGAGCCAGAGAAATGTACTCACTGAGTAGCGACGATGTCGTGTATTGATAGATCCACATTCCCCGGCGACCACCGGTTCTCAAACAGCTCCTGCCCAATCACATCCACGACATCCGTCTCCTGCAAGAACTGCAGATGTCAGCTCACTACCCGTCGTGCACGACAGTGCGTCAGTTTGACTTTTTGCGATTCGGGCTGCAGAGCCCAGCGAAGCACGCTCCGTCCTGCGACGAGGTACAGGTTCTGCCCGGAACTCGTGACCGCCCTGATCCCCGTCCGGTCCTCCTTCGAGCTGAAAAGCGTGGTCGACGCGCGAGCGAACATGCCCCCCGGCCGCGCGAGAGCTTGAACAGAGGGAACCAGCCTGCCAGCGGTCGGCGTGAATGTCAGCCGGAAGGCGAGGGACGTCGACGTTGTGATGATGTAGCTGTCACCCTGGCCGTCGTCAGTCTCGTCCCCCTTGGACGACTTCCTGTGACGTACCTCGATCTTCCATATCCGCTCTGCGACGTCGTCGTCCGCCAAGTCCAGCTGCACGCTCTGGTACCGATCCACATTCGACAGTGCCGAGCTCGCATTGTCCCAGAACCGCACTTCGCCAGAGGGCGACACCAGGATTACGCCAGGCTCGCCGGTACTGCCTCCGTGGGAATGAAGCGAGACGAGCACTGGCGTCTGAACAGGCCCAAACATGCGCTCTGGTGGTGGAGCGGGGAAGATGTAGCAAGTCGGCGATGCCTGCGTCCGCTGCGATACGATCAGCAACCATCCCAAAACTTGCGGACCTCTCGTGGGACGTACCCGTGCAAAGTTCCATACCATGCACCCTTCCGAGGTTGCGACGAATGCGAACCCTGTCTGCAAGTCCGCGTGGCCGCTGACCGGGCTCCGGACCATATCTTCAGTGTATCAGCACCAGCGTACCTCTAAATTGTACCACAGCATACCTGACGCCTTGATCAAGCCAACCACCTCCTTAGGCAGACCACCCGCAGACACAATCGCCCTCCGCTCGTCTCTGCTCCAGAACGTCCTGTCGAGACCGTCGTCATGCCTACTAGCAGCACCAGCCGCTGTAGCTACTGTAGTGCCTGCCCGCGTTGAGTCCGCAACAGAGGCCGTCGGAGACCGGTCGACCCTGCCGCGCCAAACGGCGGTCCGTGACCCCGTAGGTGTCTCTCCCGCAGCTCTATCGAGCAGTGCCGGCGGCCTCGCGAGCGATTCTCTCGGCTTCATAGATCGCCGTGGCGTGGCCCTAGGGCCTGGCGAGCTGAACATGGCGGGTGTACAGTGCCCGTTGTATCGATACACGCAGCGATGAGGAGAGGTTGAACTGGACACAACACCAACACCGACGATGACATTTGGCTCACAAGTCACGTGACTTGGTTCTTGCGGTCAGTCATCTTGACCTGCTTTCAGTCTGCATTTATCGATTGCTCATCCGCCTGCATACAGCATGTCAGATCCCAAAGCATCAGTACGTCAGGCGGTGGAGAATGCGCAAAGTATCGCTGACCTCGCAGTCATCCAAGCCCGCGCGGCCAACATGGGACAAGGAGGAATGGGAGGCGAAAGCCAAAGAGAAGGACAAGGCGCAGGCCGAAGCGGCCAAGGCGAATGAGGGCGCAGAAGGTCAATTCTGTCAGGCCGCACAAGGCATCAGCCTTGAGTGCTGCTTATGGAGAGCTGACAATCGCGGCAGGACCACGCAAACCACGGTGGCACGCAGCAGACGATATGCCGAAACCGACGAAGCTGTTGCAGGCCCGGACAGAGGACCTGGGGCTGCACAAGAATCTGAACAAGACGATGCTCGTGCAGACCACAACGACCGGCAAGGGTCCAAGAGGGGCTGGATTCTACGTGAGTCCTCCCCCTCGTTTCGAGTAGGAGCGCGTGGCTGACCCTGCCAGTGTGACCTGTGTAATCAGACGTACAAGGACAGCTTCTCCTACCTCGACCACGTTAACGGCCGTCTCCGTCAGTACACCCCGCTTCTCCGTGGAGGGCAGCGCTGACAGAACAGACCTGAAGATGCTTGGTCAAACGACGCAAGTTGGGCGGTCGACACTCGCGCAGGTGCGAGCGAAAATCGCCTCGCTTCGCGAACAGACCTCGCAAAAGGTCACAGCGAAGAACTACGACTTTAACCAGCGCTTAGCTGCGGTCCGAGCGACGGAAGAGGCCGAGCGCGCACAACGGCGCGAAGACCGGAAACGAAAGCGGGACGAGCGGCGCGAGGGCCAGGCGCTAGGCAAGATCGGCCTCGAGGCGGGAATGGACGAGAGCGACGTCAAGCGCGTGCAGGAGGAACAGCAAGGTATCGAGGCCATGATGGGCTTTGGCGGCTTCGGCGGCAAGAAGAAGCGGTAGACTGCACCGGCAGGCGGTTCAAAGTTCAGGGCTCTGTTGTATTCACTAGCTAGACATATGCACGCTTGACGTGTAGACCGGGAGGTACAAGCCAGTACATTCACTATTCGATCACGAGACTATATACATTCTAGAGGCGCGAGGTTGGGAGAGAAGAAAGGGGGATGGAAGGTGACGGGTATAGGTAAGCGGACAAGCAGCCGACGTGCTTGGTACTGTTTTCTGTCGAGGTTGACAAGAAGCGGGTCGAGTGACAAATTTCCAGCCTGGGATTTATCGTACACGCCAATCTCCACACTTCCACACTACTCCTGTCCGAAGCCGAGAGTCTCTTCCACACTGACTTGTCAGACACAATACACCGAGATCAACCCGCAGGACTCACGCAATGGTCAATTTCTGCTCGAGGGTCTCGTAGCTCTTGTACGCTGGCAGGTCAATACGGTTGAAGCACGTGTGACTCTTGGGCAGCTGGGTAATCTCGCCGGCCTTCTCGATAGTGAAGCGTCGAGGTCCGTCCGAGCCCTGCAGGTCTTTGAATCCGTTGACGGGGATCCTGCATTGTCAGCTGAGACGCTCGGCGGGGTCTCCCTGAGGGCTGACCTCGAAGTACCAGTCGTGAACTGCAACAGGCGGGACTGCGAGCATGAGCTTCGTCTCTGTGACGGAAACCCTTCACTTACCTTCCGCTCGGCCGGCCAGGCCTTGACGATCTTCCAGAACCACTCGACGACCTCGTCCGACGGGTTGCTGCTTGATCAGCACCAAATCACTACAGTCCAAGCAACGGGGACTCACTACCCGCGGTAGTCGGTGTGCTTCTGCCAGTCGTCGACGTCGATCTCGGACATACCGCCGATAAGCAGCTCGAGCTCGCGCTCGTCGAAGACGTTAATGAGCTCTTGCGGGATGAGCTCGTTGAAGCCCGACATGAACGCGTCAAACTGCTCCGACACCCGTCGCGAGATTCGGTACTCAGTCACGAGGCTGCGCGTTGATCAGCGACACGCCTTCGGCGTGTCAGAAACAGACTCACTCGACGTATTCCTTCTTGTTGTCCTCGGTGACCTCGATGTCCCTGCCGCCGTCCTTGAGGTCGACAGTAACGACCTGGCCGAAGTGCTCCTCGGTGATACTGAACGTGTCCTCGATGACATCGGTGATGTCATTCTCCAGCATCCAGGTGAGACCACGGTGCAGGCCGGCGTCGACACTCTCCAAGTCCGCGAGCGTGATCTTCTTCTTGAGGATCATCTTGTAGAACGAGACGATGAAGTACGCGTCGAGGAACCGCCTGTGGAAGATACCGAGACCGACGACTCGGCCGATGAACTTGAAGTAGTTCAGGTGTTCCGGGTTGACGCCCGAGTTGGGGTTGATCTGCAACGTGTAGTTGTCATGCGCCGAGTACTCGAACAAGCAGTAGAACGGGTTGAACATCTCGTGCGACAGCAAGAAGAAGAACTCTCTGTGAAGGGTCAGCTGATGGTCCTATATCGCTTAAGGAAGGGCTGACCTGGAAAGACCTCCGTAGTCGAGACCGTCTTCGCCCTCGAACTTGATCATGAGGCGCTTCTTGAGGTCGTTGGGGCTCTGGCGCATGATCTCGGTGTAGCTGCCCTCGAAGATGTTCTCGCGCGACACCTTGATGTGGCACTGACCGGTGTTGGACCTGAGGGCGGGCTGGGACCGGAAGTAGATGAGCTTTCGGCGGAAGTCGCGCTTGTACTGCGGGACATTCTGGTCGAGCGACGACGGCAGTCGCGGGTCGTCCCACGTCGTCGTCTTGGTGTTGTGGTCGACAAAGTAGACTCGTGCCGTCGACGTGAGCCGCATTTCCCAGCCGGAAGGCAATGGGCCAAGCTGCGATACCGTCTGGGGCTGCACGGACAGGTTGCCCTGACCGGGGGCGATAACTCGCAGAAGCTGCTGGCGTCGGGGGTCGACCCAGGTGGTCGTCCGCGTGTTGTGGTCGACGAAGTACGGTCGTCCCTCGGGAGTGAATCGCTGCTCCCATCCGGCGGGCAAGGGGCCGTTCCCGGCGGTGGTCGTGTTCGATGTGCCGAGCACATTGCCGGGAGCGGCGACCTGGCCTCCTGTGGGGGTAGACTGGCCGCCGGTCTGAGGGACCTCAAGCATGTCGTCCGCGAGCGTCCGGCGCTCATGCCGCGCACGAGCCTCGCCCGTCGTGGTGGCCTGACTCGCCGTGTTGGTCACCTGACTGTCACTTGGGCGGTTCCAGGTGGTCGTTCGAGTGTTATGGTCGACGTAGTACTGCCTACCGAGATGGTCGATCCTCCGCTCCCATCCGGCCGGCAAGGGGCCAAGCTGGTCCGAGTGCGAGTCGAACTGGTGGCCAGGCATGTTGTTCGTGCCCGTCTGACCGGTGGCCGCGGCCTGAGCCGTCGGAGCGACAGAGGGAGCACCTGCAGCAGCGGCTACTGCTGCGTTGGTCCCGATCGGCTGCGGTACAGCTGCAGAAGGAGCAGCGACCACAGGTCCAGTGCTCGCATTCTCTCCCTGCGCGACAGCAGGGCTGGAAGGTTCCGGGGTGGCATTTGCCGCTCTGAGCGTCGACCCGGGTCGCGAGGAAGAAGGTCCAGCATCGACTGGCGAGCCCGCCGCGTTGCCGGCGGCCGCGGCGCCACCCATAGTCTGAGACGTGCCGTTCGATGGTCCCGGGTTCTGAATCGGCGTGTTGGTCTGAGTTGAGAAGTAGACGATGAGTTTGCCGTTCACGGGCGTGTTGTCTGCTCCCCGCTTCAACTCCCGCGTGAGCATATCTGAAAGGTCAGCCATCTCCCCGATGGAACATGAGGGCCCGCACTGACCCTGCCCGCCGAGTTCAAGGTCGATGACATCTGAAACCTGGACGTTGATGACGCCGAGGAATCCCTGGTCCGACTTTCTCTTGAACTTGCGCTGGTCAAAGATTTGTACGGCCACCACCGACGAGTCCTTGACGGTGATGTCAAAGTTCCTACTCGACATCAGCCTATCACCCCCAACTGGGCAAAACCGAAAGGACTAACTCGTTCCAGTAGGGGTTTAGTGTTCGCCGGATGACCGAGGTCGTGTGAATCTGCTCGCCGTCGACGCTGACGATGGCGAACGGATCCGGCAGCCGGAGGATATCCCGCTTGATCAGCGAGTCCGCCGCGACAACTGCCGATGGTCAGCAGAAGTCGTGGTGAGGGTGGTGGTGGGATAAAGGAGTGGTGAATTGGGCGGCGGGAGTGGACTGCTGACTCACTCGTGATGCGGATCTTCCTGGTCCTGCTTGCATGCATGGCGGGCATGAGTTGTGTATGCAGGGCGAGGAGGCGGGACGGCGGAGGTTGAATGCATGGATGGCACGACGGACGAGTGCGGACGCGAGACGGGGTGCACAAGCGGGGTTACACGACCAAGGGGGAGGAGGAGACGTCAGCACTGCCTTGCGACCAGCCAGCCCGGGCGCTTCCCCGATAAACGTGCGGCGCGGTTTCACGATCAACTCACATATTGGCCCTCGACTGCTGCACCATATTGTGCGATGATTGTATAGGGGAGCCCCTAGGGTGTCCGCAAAGAGTACTCCGCTGGTCGCTTGAGGGGGGTGAATGGACTACACAGGTTGTCGAGCGAGCATAAAGCTGGATCGAATAGACAATGGGCAGATCTTTGTCAGAGTCAAGTGTGTCACGCAAATAGCCCCGACTTGCCCGAAGCCCCCGACCCGCACCGGCGCGATTAAATTGCTTCCGTTCCTCTTCCCGTTCCCCCCCTTGACCCGATCACCGTCTCACCGCACGTCATCACTCGCTCAGCAACAGGGCACACGTCTCCAGCATCAAAGTCTTCATACATAGTCGACAGTCTACTTGTCGTCCAGCATTATCGTATGCACATGTGTAAGGGTATCATCAGCGACCAGTTGGATGGGTATCACATCCTCATGCTTCGACCCGCTTGCCGGTTTTGGCTTTCTGACGGGGCGTCCTTTCCTCGTCGTCCTCTGAGTCATCCCGCCGTGCAGACTTGTTTGACTTGGTGCCTGCCTTCTTGCTGGGTGCGGCACTTGATGTCCGGCTACGTTGCGAAGCACCATCTCCCGATTGAGAGGCCGCGTTGATCCGCCGCAGTGCAAGGTCCTCCTCCTCGGTCATCCGCAGTTTGCGTGCTTGAGCAAAGAAGAGCTGCGCTTCCAGCTTCCCAGACATGTTCGTGATCGAGTACTGGTTGCCTGGAACCGTTAGCGGAGCGACTATGAGCATCTATGGCCTGCTCACCCCTTGGTACCATAAACTGGCCTCCCTTGCAGAGGATGAAGCTCGTGCGGTGAATGTCCACCTTGACTGTACCCTGCTGCACGAAGAAGACCTGCACGGTCAGTCATCACTGTTTGTTAGGTCACGCCACATCCACGTACATATGAGTTGTCCTTGGAGTGCTTGCCTGGCTTGCTGCCGCCGACAGGGATATACACTACACCCGCGGCAATGAACTGGTCTTCGCCAAACACCTTCTGGTACCTGAACCCGCTCCCTGCCACCTCTTTCGGATCAAGTCTCGATGTCGGCAGAGCCACCCCTGTAGTCCCGTCAGCCTGGCCATGTAGATGTTCAAGCGCGTCACTTACGTCGGCTGATCTCCTTGTCGGTGGCAAACTCCTTGACGACGCCAACCGGGTTCGTTTCGGCGTCGTTGGCGGCATTCTCGTCCTCTTCCTCTTCAGTGTTGCGCGGTGCCACGCTGCGGCTCCGGGCACGAGCCTTCGCGTTGGCCTTCCTGTACTTCGCCGCGAGTGGCGGTGCAGGTTCGACAGGGACTCGCACGATCTCGTCCAGCTCGGCGAGGTAGTCGCCGCTTCGGTATGTGACCTTCTCACCTCGCCAATACGCGAGGGGCTGGATATGCCGACGAGCGGACCGGCGCGTCGTGAAGTCGCCCGAGTACCCGTCTTCAGCTATAAAAGGGTCAGCGAGGATCCAGCTTCTGACACGGCTGCCACCCACTGTATGCTCCGATGCCAGACATTCTCGTGCGGGCCGGGCCACGCGCCGTGTCCGCAGCTGGACGCTTCTCCCGCGGGATCTTTTGCACCTTTGGCCTCCCGACTTTACCACGGACAGTCTTGACTTTTGTTCTTTCCCTTGGAGCGGGGTCCTCGTCTTCATCCACGTCCTCGTCCCCTCCTTCGGCCTCGACTGCGCGCCTCTCCAGGTCTACGCTTCCCTCCTCGTCTGCACCATCAGGGTAGTCGTTGTTACCCGCATCGTAGTCGCCTGTGTCGTTCATGTCATAGTCGTTGCCCGTGTCTGGCTCGTATCGATGACTCTCTTTTGCGTCATCGCCTGTCGCAGTGGTTCCTGTGGTCGTACGCCGAGACGACATCGACTTCTTACCACGCGAGCTCCTGGAGAGGTCTTCGCGGGAATCCTCCTCGACACCTTCCTCTTCTTCGTCGTCCTCGTCGTCATTGTTGCGAAGGCTCTTGTTTGACCGCCCTTCTGAACGTCGTGACTCGGTTCTGAATGTCGTCCCTTCGTCTACGGCATCCTCGTCCGGGGACAGCTCCGCCTCCGCCGTCACATCGCCTTCTATGTCCATTGACACATCTCCTCCAGGAACCCCTTCGTCGTACGTCACCGAGACATCGACTTCCTCTCGAGTGACATTAGCCAGAGCGGAAGACGTTGAGTAGGACAGGTTGCCGCGTCGTTGTGGTGAGGCAGACGTCTTCTTCGCTCCGGTACGCCGGCGCTTCGAGGGTGATGCGATCGAAGGGGACGGTAATGAGTCGTACGCCACTGAGGGGGAGGCGGGCGGCAATCGAGACGACCTCGGTAGTGATAGAGCAGGGGCGTCTACGTGGATCAGCAAATGTATTTCCCGGGAAGCATTTCGCGCGTGTACACACTCGAGGGGCTGAAATGTGACGGTCCTGCAAACGGTCAGCCCACTACGGTCCCAATAGAACCTTCCGAAGACTCACCGTCAAATTCATCATCAACAAGGAGATCCGCGCCAACAGCCGCCTCATCGTCGTCGTCATCTCCTTCCAAATCGCTCAATCGTGTGCGCTTGTTCCGACCAGAAGCGACCGGGGTCTGGAACCCAACACTTCCCGCATCGCTCCTCGCGCCGGCCCTGGACGCCCTTGTCCTCCCTGCTGAACTTTGACCGCCAGGCGTGTTGTAAAGCGTGTTTGTTGGCGACGACGCTGCGATGCTGCCTGCTCCGCCACCAGGCGTACGGTTCAGCGCCATGCTGATAGAGCGCGAGTCGGCTGTGGTGTTGGGTGATCGGAAGAACGCTTCTGGGTCTTCGAAGCCGTCGGATGTACGCGGCACGTTCGACGGCATGGCTTTGCCTGTCCGCCTGGAAATGTTAGCCGCAGATTCTCAAACCCCTTCGCAGCGACGTCAAGAGACGTGGTATCGAAGCGGTGGTCTTTGCATGACTTCCAGCCCAACCTTCCTCCCGGTGTCTGTGGCCTGATCCTCCCCCGACCTCCCCCAACGCTCCCAGATCCCATCTCGCATTGCCTTCTGCCCCGCTGTACCGATACCTGAGCCAGACTTACGTGCCGACCTGATCCGGTCTAGGGTTGAAGGGGACATATGTCTTCTCCCTCGCGGCCTGGGCTCGCACCCGCCCAGGCGTCACATTGACCGACTCCCTCGCCATGATGGTCGACAGCGAGGGTTGCTGTTAGGTGGCTCGATCAAGTATGTCTTGTCAAGCTGAATTATCCAACCGGTCCAAGTCCAAGTCGGCTTGACGACGCTGAGCTGATCAAGGTGTATGCAAAGAAGGAGCAACGTTCCGCAGGAAGAGACGGCGTACAAGGTTGAGTGATGTTGACACTCAACTCGCCGTGCCGTCAAGCCCCCCGGGGTGTGAGTGGCGGACATCGCCGCCGCCTGCATTGTTTACAGGCACGCCAGGCTGCCAATGCGTCCAAGAGCACTTTTGCATGCATGCATGGCTTATTGCCAGATAAGGATCGAGTCAACTACATGTTCGCTCTCGCAGTAGCCGAGCACCTTCTCGATATGCGAACTGTCGGGCATGTTAGCCAGCACAATGGGCACATGAGGAAGGACCCACCTCTTCATACCCTTGAGCCTGTCAATTTCCACAGAGTTATACTGCGCCAGGCCCTTGCCGATTTCGACCTCCTCCCATTCGTCGTCTTCTGACGCAGTGACGTGCTGCGCCTGTCCCATAGGCGCCTGGCCCGTGGGCTCTGTCGATGTTTGCGCGGTAGTTGCCGCACTGGGTTCGCTCAGAGTCGAGATCGATAGACGCTCAGCAATGGCGTGGATGGCGGGACTGCTAGGTCCTGATCGCGACAGGGGATCAAGCGAAGCGATGCTGGACGACAGAGACAGTATAGGCTCGATAGCTGGAGTGGGCGGCGTGGCTGTCAAGTTGGCTGAATCCGTCTCCTCGCCGTTCGCTGCCTCAGCACCGGTGATGACGATGGTCGAGTTTCTCAGCTTGGACGGCCCGGCGACAGGAGGAACTGGCGCGAAGGGCGCCAGCTGGTCGCCTCTGTCAGCACGCCCTGCAACTGATCGAGGCGGGGTTGCCCAATCTCCGTCCATGCTACTTCGCGAGAGGGTCAGATCGGCGAGCTCTTCTTCCCTGTCGGCGCGTTTCCGTCGGCGGACGATCAGCCGCACGGCCTGGTGCGATGCGAATGCGCCTTCCACTCGAAGGACGCCCGCAGGCAAGAGCCGCCCGCCCGACTCTTTTCGCTTGATCGCTCGACAGGCACCTTCGTCGATGCTGTCCGGGGTTAGCATGCGGTGCGAGCCTGATGGAGAGGCTCGACTCACATGACAGAGCCTGCAGCGTGCAGACCATGCGCGATCCACCATTTTCGGCTGCGAACGTCAGCTGGGTAGCGCCTCCTTGTTTGTGGCAGCACTCACTCCTTCATCGCGCTTTCTCTTCGCAAGAAACGCGTGCAAAGCACGTCGTGCTCGATACCCCCGCCTTGCTCCTCGGGACCCTCCCGACTTGGCCCTGGTCCACCTTCGACGATCCGGAAGATATCTCGGACCTTTTCCGAATGCATGATGACTGTCGTCGTGCCCGCAGCCGTGGCAAGGTCCGCGGCGATGAGCTTCGTCGCCATGCCTCCTGTGCCCAGCGACGAGCCAAGGGATGAGAATGAGACTGAAGCGTCAGCATGGAGTTCGAGCCGGGTGCAGGATAGCTCACCCTGCTGCTTGACCTTCTCGATGTCCCGGACCACACGAACAGGCTTGGCATCGGGATTGTGCCGTGGATTGTCGGTATACCTAGATAGCTATTAGCGGCTCCCTTCCGTGCCGCCAAGGTCAGCACTGACAAGGCTTCAACGTCGGTCAGCAAGAACAGGTAGTCGGCATGCACGATTGCCGAGGAGATGGCCGACAGAGTATCGTTGTCGCCGAATTTAATTTCCTGCAGAGTGAGCGAAGGGCTGTCTTGCGAACTGTCTCGGAACATACCGAGACGGAGACTGTGTCGTTCTCATTCACAATCGGCACGACGCCCATCTGCAGCAGCTCGGAGAACGTGTTTTGCGCGTTGAGGTATCGCGTTCGCTGAACGTATTAGCTCATCAGATCCAACGAATGCTACCATATGATATGACCCACGTCCGAGATGTCCATCCGGGTGAGCAGGATCTGGGCAATTGGCTGATCCAGCTGCGAGAACAGGTTGTCCCACAGCGCAATCAGCCTGCCCTGTCCAATAGCTGCCAATGCCTGCATTCTCAGCCAGAGTCTGCTGTTCTCAACGACCCTTACCTGCTTATGGCTCAGTCCCTTGCCCCTTTCCTTGAGGTTCATCCGTCGCAGACCGACGCCAATGGCTCCGGACGAGCATAGCACGACTCTATGACCGAGTTCTCGAAGGTGGACGACAGTTTCAACGATGGATGAGAGGAGGTGTAGATGTGGCAGAAAAGGATAGGTAGGCGATACAATCGAGGAGGTGCCTACAAGACGTTCAGCTATGATCGTTTTGGATTGATCTCCCTACAACAACTGACCCAGCTTGATGACGATGGTGAGCGACTTGCTCGATGGGGTACGAGGAGTCTTGAGGCATTCAGAAATTGCTCAGGGGGGGGGAAGTTCTGGACGGTTGACCGCTCACCGCCATGTTGAACTTGACGCTTTCAGCCGCCCTGCCTTGCTCGCGACTGCCTGCTTTTGAACACAAAGGCCAAGGTCTGAATTTCAGTCCACCACCAAGTCGAACCCGACGAGTGACGGCCGAGTCGGGCCGAGAGACCCACGTCAGGATCAACCGGCTTATCTCGTCCGTGCCTGAACTGGCTGGGCTCGCCATGGACATCCGGCGCTTGCAGTGGCCGGTGAGTCCAGTTTGAGCCTGAGAGGCAGCTGCTTTTGGCCACGTCTTTGTACAGGCTTGAGCACAGATCATCTCAGCACAATCGCCATGGCCGCTTCAATCGGCTCCGGGGCCTCGAAAGACCTGTGAGTACTGCCGTCATCCCCGGATACGAAGTGTTGACAAGCTGTAGTGAGAAACTCACCACGTACCTGAACAACCAGCCCGACATCCTGACGGGTGAGCTATGACTCTCCTGTCCCCGCTGGCCTGGTCCAGGAGAGAAGCTGATCGACCTAGCCCTCGTCAAGAACTATACCGACTTCAAGGGCAAAGTTGGCGACCTGCATGTCCTCTCGTTCGACCCGTCCGGGGAACACATGCGGCTGGTGGTCTTCCCCCCGGGTCAGAAAGACTCGCAGAAGGTGGACATCCCGTTCAATCCCAAGCTCTCAAGCATGCGCGAAGCCCGATCGCGCGTGCTTTGGATGCGAGACCAGGCCTGGAAGAAGTACGGCGTGGTACGTCTGCTCCACTAGGCGGTCCCGAGCAACAGGCTGATCGAGCAGCCGCAACGGCCAGTGATCCCGTACTACGTGTTCCCGCCTCTGTTCCCGTACCTCGCCCCAATCCTTGTCGGCATGTCCGCCCTGCTCTTCGCTGTCCTGGGTAGAGGCCAGTACGCCGACCAGTGGCGCGGGTGGATCATCCGCACGTTCGGCAAGGGCATGATCCCAGGCGCGACATGGTTCATGATTGTCATGGTACGTGCCTTGCGCGCTTGGGCAGCGCGACGAGCTGACGAGTCTAGCACGTTGGTGAGGCGGCATACATGGCCTGGGCGACCGCGAAGCATCAGGTGCCGTTCGGCAATGCCGTTAGTAGTCGGAGTCATCAGCTTGCTAGTTATCGCCCGATCCACGTTGACACGTTCCAGGTCAAGTGGGTGCTCACCACCGCTGCGTTCGGCCTGGCATCCGTGATCGAGTTCTGGGAGTCTGGTGCGTCCAACACCCCTGGCATGAACTGCATGGCTGACTGTATCCAGTGCAGCACGAGCGTATACGCGTCATCTACCGGAAGACCGATGTCGGAGAGACACCCTCTCGCGTGCCAGGATCCGAGGCGGTCGTCTCTGCAGCGAAGAAGCAGCAATAATGATTATGGGTGCATATGTATGCATAGCAAAATCTCCTCCGGCTATGGATGTGCACAAGTGTTCTGGCTTCTCCAGTCTTGCGTATAGTCGCGGCGCTACTCGTACAATACGTCGAGGAACGTCTCTGCGACCTTGCCCACGACGTATGGGCCAACGCTGGTCTGGCCGAATCCTGTGGGAGTCAGCCTCAGCTAGCGGGACCTATTGGTCCTGGGATCTCGACGTACCGTACAAAGCCACCATGTCTCCTCCGGCCGACGCGCCGTCCTTCTTCGCAGCCTCAACTACCTCTGCCAGGTCGTCCAACAGCTTGTCCACGCTCTTTGCTGTCAAGCGCTGCAGTCGCTCAGCTCAAATTCCCGGAGGGTTCAGCCTGCGACTCACGGTGAAAGCCATGTGCAGTGCGGCAGGGCCGCTGAGGGCGTTGAGGTGCCAGCCTCGTTTGGACATGGCATCTCCGATGGCATAGATGTTGAGCGTCTTGCTCGCAAACGCGACGACCGAGATCTTGGGTTCTCCGAGAACGTACAGGTCGCCCGCAAAGCGGGATCGCAGCTTTTCGGCAAAGTCCCTCGCAGCCGAGACGATCTCGCGACACGACTCGGTGTAGCCCCTGCGGTCAGTGTCAGCACCTGACGAGGAAGCATGGCTGTCCCGACTTACTCCGCTCCGATGTGGTTCATGACTGCCCAAGCGCCTGCTAAGATGGCGCCTGGGCGCGAGCCTGCCATGGATGGGCTAGCGTATACGCCGCCAGTCCAGTCGGTCATCACGTAGTACTGGTACCTTCGCAGCTCGGGCGTGTGGTACATGATCACGGAGGAGCCTGATGAATTAGCGTCGCTCAGAGGTCAAGGACGACCGTATTTGCATACCCTTAGGGCAGAAAGCGTACTTGTGCTGCGGGAATCAGCCGCAACCTATTCGGTTACGGGGAGCAACTCACAATGTCACAACTGATACTGGTCACGCCGGGCACGCTGAAGTCAAACTTTGGCACACCGGAATCGAGCCCCGCTGCCTTCAGGAACGGCATGAGGAAGCTGCCGAGGCAGCAGTCGACGTGCAGGCCGATGTTGTACTTCCTAGCCAAGGCACCAAGCTGAGGAATGGGGTCCTGATTGTGTAAGACCGCATGATAGCTTGAGGGAGTGATATGAGTATACTCACCACAGCTCCGTCAGGGAAGTTTGGTGCTGAGGCAACGAGCATGATCGTGTTGGCGTTGATGGCTCGTTTCATCTCCTTGACGTCGGCCTTTCGCGTAACGGGGTCCACTGGCATCACGTGCATCTTGATCTTGAAGTACTGCGCGGCCTTCCAGAACGCTGCGTGTGCCGAAGCAGGCACGATCCTGCAAGCCGTCAGCAGTCACCAGGTCTGCGCGGGGGATCAACGTACATCTCAGGCTCGGAGACGCCCTTGGTCTGCTTTGCCCAGTCTCGGTAAGTCTTGACGGCCATCAGAATGCTCTCGGTGCCACCAGACGTCGCTATGCGATCAGCAGCCTCCTGCGACCCCGAATCTCAAGACGAACTGGTACCCGCGCCGTTCGGTCCATTGAAGCTGTCACATCAGCGAATTTCGTCCGGTGAAACATGTCCCTAGCTCACAGGTTCAAGCACATGCTGACAATCTCGCTCTCCATCTTCCTCACGCCTGGGAAAACGTCCGGGTGCAGCGGATTCGAGAGCATGAAGTTGGCCATCGCGTCCCGGATGATCAGGCTCAACTCGTCTCCGCCCTGACGTGGGTCAGCAACCAGTCAAGGCCCAAGCGCCTTCCCCACAGGAACAGACGTACGTGGTAGACTGTGCCAGACACCCTTCCATTATCGACATCTCCCTTCTCTAGCTTCTTGAGGTTCTTCCACTCCTCCTCAAGCCAGTCCCGACTGCGGCCCTTCTCAGGCAATGTCCTCGTGACAGTAAGGTCGATGCCCTCGGGATAGGACGATGGTGCGAGCTTTGACTTGAGCTGTGTCCTGATCTTGGAAATCTCCGAATGGATTTGCTTCTTCGACGACGGCAGGGACAGCAGCACCTTGAAGACGAGCTATGGGGTATGAGCTCTTCGACATTCCTGAGTCGGATTTGCGGAAAAGACTTACCCCCCGAATGGCACCATAGGTCTCGGTTCCGGATCGTATCAGACCACGGGCGCGTATATGGCGATACACCGCCAGCAATAGCTTGAGGAAGCCAAGCAGCCTCAACAGCGAGACGAGCTTGTTCAGCCTCTGTAGCGCGATACCCGCCCTTGACCCCTCAGCGGGAATCAGCGCGCGAATGCTGTTCGTGCGCTTGACGACCGCCTCCATCGTGCTGGCGTACAACAGACACGCGATTGACCAAGTCGACTTGGTCAACTGCGTGTTCCGGATCTTGTAGCTATAAAAGTGTTCAAGGAAAGACGTCGCCCCGCAGAAATCCAGTCCGTGACCGGTAAGGGGAGCGGGGATAGATAGCCGCCGGCCGCCACCCAGTCACGTGATGCCCAGTGCCTGATCGATCGTGACGTCTAAGCGGAATGCAGAAGAGTAGATGCACTGGCGATATTCAAAGCAGCGTTGCAAGCATAGCGGAGCAAGATGCCGGAGCTTCCCGGTGAGGATTTCAGTTCATCATGCACCTCTGAGAATCAACTTTAACCCGAGCCAGAGGTCGAGCGGGCTCGAAAGCTCATAGCTGATTCGTGCACGGGTTACCGGATAGCATCGGTCGAGACCGCCGAGGACAAGATCGTATACACTGGCGGAACGGTTCACACGGACTTTGTACGTGCCACGCGACCTCCTTATAAGCCTGAAGTCTCAGCTTACCTGCCAAGGAGAAGGAGCTTGTCGGGCGTACGATCACAGGATGCGACAGGAAAGGGAAATTGTCAGTAATTCGAGGCGTCCGCGGCGCAGGGTATTTGAGCTCAACAGACCTCAGGTTCTGGATGACATTGAGCGGTGACGGCCGACTACCTGTCATGCACTTTGGCATGACCGGCATGATACAGGTATGCGGATGGGGTGAGCTGCGAAACCTGACAACGCAGTTGAAAGGCCAAGAGCCTACGTGGTACCGCCGGAAACCAAGAGAGAGCTACAAGACCTGGCCACCGAGAGTGAGTCCATTAATGTCAGGGTCGATGTAATGGCTGATCTTCGTAGTTCATGAAGTTGTACGGGCACTTAGGACAATACTAGTGTTCATCTGACCTCCTCAGCATTGTCAACCTTGAGCCTCAACCTGGATCGGTGGGTGACGACCCTCGATCCTTGGCGTTCTGTGATGGTGAGCATATCCAGGCGGGAGAGCCGCGAGACTTGCTGATCATCTGGCAGGAAGGCGACTTGGCAGATTGCGCCTGGTTACTCAGCCAGTCGAGAAGTCTCCGCCAGTCTCCCAGCTTGGCTTCGATCCTGTGCTGGGCCATCCGACATTTGAGGAGTTCAAGGATCTGCTGGCCAAGAAAAAGGGCACTATCAAGGGCGTCATCATGGACCAGGCTTTTAGCGCTGGTGTTGGGAACGTAAGTCCGGGTATACCAACAGATCCGTCCCTCGCTGAACCGTCCAGTGGGTGGCAGACGAGTGAGCATCGGGACCCCTCCTTTGAGCTGCAGCTAAGCCGTTTGAGGATCCTTTACCAGGCGAGAATCCACCCGGCATGCCCAGTACCCGCTCTATCTGAGGACGACCTACATCGGCTGCACCACTGGATACAGGCTGTGCCGGAGACGGCTGTCGCAGTCAACGCGGATTCGAAGCGCTTCCCAGAGGACTGGTTGTTCCGGTGGAGATGGGGTAAAGGCAAGAAACACGAGCGCCGGGTGGAGAAGGCCGCGGCGTCCAAGAAGGGACAAGCCAAGGTCAAGGCCGAGGAGGTAGTCATGCGCGAGGACGGCTCCGAGGACGAAGCCAGCGAGGAAGACGTCACGCCAAAGGGCAAGGACTACATGGCATTAGTGGGTTGCTGCTCGAAGGTGACTGCCGCGGCTGCTGACCTACAGCCCAACGGCAAGCCAGCTACCATCGACTTCATCGAGGTCGGCGGCCGGACGACCGCAGTCGTATCGGAGTTGCAGAAGATGCCCGAGGGTGTAGGCATCAAGCCGAAGAACAGTCGTGGCGGCAAAGGCAGTCGAGGTGGCAAGGTTGGCATTCCCGCTCGCAGGAAGCGGAGAGACTCGAGCGATGAGAGCGATGTTGGCGGCTCGGGCGGCGGCAATGATGGTGAAGGCGGATCGAGCTCTTCGGCCCTTTCGGACGCGTCGGATGGGGAGAAGCCAGCGGCGCCCAAAGTCACGACGCCGAGGCAAAGGGCCGCAGCGGCAAAGAAAGCCGGGAGTGCGATCAAGAAGGAGGAAGTGGACCTGAAGAAGGAGCCGGTCACGCCAACCAAGAAGGTTGGTGCTAATGCCGCATGTCTGTGTGCGGCTCATTGACGAAGCTCTCTTCTCCTGTACCACCCGCGCTAACATCATTCCCGGCCTTCCTCGCCGACTTCACTCCATCCCCATCCCCTCGCACATTGCCCCCGCTGCTGTTCCCTTTCATTCGACCCCTGCCTATGCTACCGGACACAACAGGCAAGAGCCTCTGTGGGCGGCTCGCGATCGCAACAGCGGGGTATCAAGGCAGAGCCGGCCGGTTCAGATGGGGAGATGAAGCCCTCTCCGCGCAAGAGGCGCAACGCTCCCTCGGCAGCGCGGGGCAGCGACTCCGCCCGCAGTGGCAGGCACGGCAGCAGGAAGCAGCGAGAAGCTTCGTCAGGACTATCGGAGCCATCGTCCGGGGAATGAGGTCAAGCATGCCAAGAGGGCCGGCAGCCGCGATCATGGGAGTATAGACGTTAGATGAAGATGAAGTCATCCGAGTCTTCCCACAAGCCGCAATCGGATGTACCGGCTTGGAAAGCAGTCGCCGTTCCCAGAACGACGAAGAAGCCGTATTAGTGCAGCGCTCGTCGGCGACACCTTCATTAGTCAGAGATTACACGCAGCTGCTGCTGCGCTAGCGCGTCAGCGAGCTCGTGACGCCCGCGATGCGCTGGTCAGAGAACACCAACTGGCCAGGCTTCGGCAGACAAGATCGATGAGCATCTGCAGCCATTCTCCCCCTCCCCTTGCCGGTGCGGTATGCACTTGATCGATGGCCAGGGAAGCTCCGCTTGGACATCCAGCCAGCGCCCTCTCTCTCTCCGAGATGTCCGGACAATGAGCAAGCCTCGAGTTCGGCGACGTCGTCGCGCTTCGCCTTCCTCATCACAGCGCAGTGGCGACCGGTCATCCGCAGCTATACCCTTTGTACAGTACGGCTCGCACGACACTGGATTGTGACGGTTTCTCTCCCGTGCGGTTTGACGAGGTGCCTCGCACCAGCGGATGTCCGTACCGATCGGCAATTCCACTATGCGTTCGTGCATCTCCTCCCGTCCCCGTCCCATGTGAGCGGGCCAAGAGGATGGGCGTCCTTTGTTGACAGCTGTAATGGACTTCGACTGGGCTCTGATGACCATACCTCGCTTGCAAGGCTTCGAGTATTGCATATTCGCTAGCGTGTGAAGGCACATTCGACCTGGCGCTATCAAACCTCGGTGACAAGCGAGACATAGGTGGCCCGCTGCTTCCACGGGAGAAAGGAGGGTACCTCTCCGTTCATGTCTTTCATGCTACCGTCGCTTCGCGAGACGGCGCCAGCCTGCGACCTGAGCCCGACCTCTCACAGAAGATGTATATATACTGTAGTCCGTAACTCTCCCCCGACACTCCGTCTTCCACACCGACCTCATACAGAACGCAGCAGGGGAACATACAGTACAGGCTACTCGGCAATACTCACAATGTTTAATGACTTGAAGATCCCGGAAGAGCTGCTGAGCAAGTCGCTGGACGTATCGGAGAATACTATCTGCACGTTCTTGGGGTTGAGTGAGTCGTCAGTTCTGCTCCCGTGGGGACCGCAACAGCGCTCTTGCGGTCGTATTTGGCTCAGCCCACTGATACTATGAATGTAGAGGACATCTCCGAGGCTTATAAGGGCGGGGTACACAACAACAGCACCGCCCAACAAGAGCGTCACGATATCTGGTTATCTCACCTCCCCGACCGCGTCACACTTCTGGACGCGCACAAAGATAGCTTAGCGGTGTATGACGCAACCCTTCGCGCGATCGTTGATTGCACGAAGACGGCCGGGTCGTCCGGTGTCTCTCTCTTGGATCCGGACTTTTGTGAGAAGGTAGACAAACCCTTTCCCACTGACTTCAACGACAGCGTCTTCAAGAGTCTCCCGAGGAGCATCCAACATAAAATGGAGCCCTCAGATGAGAGTATACTCCTCAAGACAGCACTAATCGCGTTCAGTTTCCTAGCGGTGGATGGCGAAGACTTCGAGGACAAGCGACAGGAGGTTGAAAGTGAACTCGAGAAGGGTTTGGGCCAGGATGATTCGAATTTCAGGACAACTACTATACAGCACATCCTGCTACACCACTTCACTGGGGGGCAAAACATCGCTCTAGATGAGGTTTCCAAGAACACCTGGAGTGTAGACGAGTCCATTCTGCTTCACAAACCCGCTCTCGACAATACCCAGCAGAAAACCGCGTCCAAGTAAGCTTGTGCTCATATGAATAACCTCCATATTGTCCTTCTCTGTGCACATGCCATGCCCTTATGTACACATACGTGGAATATGAAGCGCCGGCGGCAGATCATTCTGTTAATTGGCCACAGTACCCGATGGCCGTTGATGGAGCCCTTGTCGGCTCCTCTGGTTCCCCTAGGAATGCAGTGGTCAGGCTCGGTCGCAGCTTCGTGCTGCTGCTGCGGATGGCCGGCGTCGGCCCTCCTGACAGCCTCCTCCGGGCCGTAACCCAGATTTTGAGAGGGGTTGAACGGCTCGCTTGGCTCATCATCCTTGCTGATGTCTGTGTTCGCCCTCACCAAGATCTCAGAGCATCGCTACGTGTGTCCGGACGAGGAACACCTTGTAGCTCCGGTACGTACGCACGGCGTGATAGGTGAACAGGATTGCTGACTCTCTCCGTGCATGTGCCATGGCTAGATCGCGATGCATCCCTCATGTCTGTCCCAACGCATGTCCACGAGCGACGTTGCAGATTCGGGTCACCGCGCTGTTCGGACACATGAACTTCGTCAAAGGACCCGGGAAGCCATGGAGGCCAATGCCCCCCGGCATGATCTGAAGAGAGGTTTGACATCAGCGGTGCCAACTGAGTCTCATCTGCCTTGGCACTCTTCGCTTATGGTATCTCGCTTAATTCGCCTTCGTGGACCATCAATCTCGCCGCGTACCGAAGCTCGCTTGCACTGCGTCTGTCATGGAAGCCTTCGCCTACGAGTCTTACCTTTGAGCACAGAACTCACCTTTGACTGTCGGGTTCTGGCACAAGCCAATTTGACTGTAATCAATGGAGGATGTAAGGGTTGGTAAGCGAGCGCCCCTCACCACAGTACCTGTATAAAGGTCAATCATTCATCTTTCGGCCTGTCGACTGCTCGCCGTAGTTCCCACGGATTCCGAAGACAGCTTACGCCGACATCACACATTCGCCACCAATGAGCAACTTGACATTCTCTCGCGATCTCCTCGCAGACTCGGTCAACGTGTCTGACAAGGCCATCCGCGAGTTTATGGGAATAGGGCCCACGGGTAAGTTGTATGCTCAACAAGAGAGTTCGGGCGGGAACTGATGTCTTCAGACGACCTTTCCGCATGCTTATGCGAAGACAAGGAAACCCACATCGCCAGCGGTAAAGCAGACCGCCACAGCGTCTGGCTATCCCGCCTTCCGCTGCAGATCACCTTCGTACCTGCTGAGGGCCCTGCAGACAACGCAGTGCCTACCGCAACTGAACGGACGGTGACGGCTTGCAAGAGCACGCAAGGCCGCTGCGGCTGTCTTTTGATCGACCCGGCGATCGACATCAGAACCACGAGTGACTGGACTGACTTCCTCAGCCAAGTCTCGCAGGAGCTTCCTCCCAGCGTTCAAGCCAGGATGCTTCCTTCTCAGGGAGTCCGAGACGCTACAGCCAACTGTAAAGCTCTCGAAAGCCCTAACTTGAAGAGTAATTTCCTGCAACGATGGGATCAGGTTTCCAGCATGTTCGACAGGATCGAGGGTCCGGACGAGTCCCACTACCGGGAGGTGACCATCAAAGATGTCGTCCTTTTCCAGATGGACATTCTGGACTACGACGAGCCGACGGACAAGTCGGCGGCTACACCAATCTGGCCTCCTGCCGACTCCCGTCAGCGGTACAGCGAGATGTTGACCAAGGACCTCCGCCCTTACAACAGTCCGCGCATGCCTCACTCTACGCAACTATAGGGGGGTTCTTGAGGAACTCTCCTTGTAGCTTTTCTTAGTCGATATGCTATTTGACTAGTCAGAGCCGCGAGGCCTGCTCTTGGGATGGGCGCTGCACCACCCTGCTCGTGCCGAACGTTCTAAGACTTGACGTCGGGTGGCAATGCCTTGGGTCGGGAAAATTCGTGTCCCGTCAGTGGATGGTTGCTGGTGAGAGAAGGGGCCTCAACTTGCCGCACAGCGAGAATGAGTATTTTCTTCGTTCCATCGACCCAATGTCCACTCGGAGTATTCTTGAGCTCGCTGAGCACAGAATGTTATCCGCCCTCGACATCAGCGCATCTACGCACCTCTTTGTCCCCTGCGAAACATACCTGTGATGATACCGCCGTCAGGGCTTTCGCGATCCACCCCGGAACTCAATCTGCCCGGTCTGATCGGCAAGCTGGGTTTCAACCGTCACCTGATGACCCCTAACGATCCGATTAGACCGGCAAGCTCGCCCCAATCCCGGATCGCCCTTTGACCCCGCCGGGCCTCAGCGTCGCCCGAGCCTCCGTTGACATCGTGGGCGCCGCAGACGTGCCTCATCGGCCTTCCGTGACCGGGCGGGCTGAGACGATAGCTATCCGTTGTTCGAAGGGGTCGCAGGGCTCGCCAGAAGGGATATGGCGTGCTTGCAGGAGAGGAAGCCTCCTACTTTGAAAGGACTGTGATCGCATTGCGCCTTCAGTCGATGTCTCGCCAGGGACAGGAGTCAAGGGAATCGTTGTCCAGGATCGCTATCATGATTGTCTTGGCCTGTTGGAAGACGGCTGTCGCCCGTGCGATACAGTATATAAGGACGGCGGCGAGCCCTGCCTTGTTGCATACTCGAAACTTCTTCCCAATACCGCCCTTGACGCACACCCCAAGGCAGCCGCAACTCCTCCTCGCCAAGCAGTATATATCATGTCTGACTTGAAGATCTCCAAGGAGCTGCTCACGAACCTGACCTCTGTGTCGGACAATGCTATCCGTGCCTTCTTGGGCACCTCTTCGAGCCGTAAGTCATTCTCCAATTTCCGCTCTGACTCAACTCGACACCGTTCTCGAGTTTGCCGTGGCTCATATTGACAGTGCGCGCGCAGAAGAGATCTCTAAGTCGTGTCAAGGCAGCGAAGAGGATAAGGCGGCGGCCAAGGCGGCCCGGCATGAGATATGGTTGTCCTGTCTTCCCGAGCGATTCACTCTTTTCGGATCGCCTGACGATCAGGGAGCAGTCGCGACTGCCACGAGGGATGCAATCACGAAGTGCACTAAGACGCTTGAAGAATCAGGCCACAGCCTCCTTGACAACGAGACTGTGCTTAGGTTGCAGTCACAGCGCAAGACCAGAATGAAGGCTTTCAATACGAGTGTGTTTCTCAGTCTCCCGGGTAGTATCGGCACCCGAATGGTACCTGCGAAGAAGGATGGCCTCTCCACCCCGGAGAATTGGGCAGTGTTTGGAGTGACCGACTATCAGCAACGTTACGACGACATAGCTCAAACCCTCGACAGCGCCTTCGGACCGGACTCCTCGGAATACAGGAATGGAACAATTCAGCACGTCCTTTACAATCAGCTGGACCTGAATGACGACGGTGAAATCGGTGGGATTTTGAGCCTGATGGGCTGGCCGATCACCGAATCGCTCAAGGTCTTTCAGGAGGCGAAGGCGAAGGTTAAGGCAACCGGACACTCCGAGTCCGAGGGAGCGGCAGCGTGAGGGATATTGTACATACAGTGAGCCCTGATGTGGAGCCACATCAGGGCTCACTTGCCAACATTCTGCCCGGTTCCTAGACGCGTTCGATTCAGTGATTCAGGAGAGCTTGTACATACTGTGCATATGCATACGGAGTCGTTCCTCCAGTTTCGCCACGAGAGGGTCGAGAGCTTCACCATTCAGGTTGTGGCCATTGTTTCCAAGTCCTACTTCGGCGGGGGCTTGGTGTTGGCGAGGGCATGTGGCCACCGGTCCCCAGGTGAATCAAGGTCCTCGGATCAGGCTCAATTAGGGGCGGGGCCAGGGGAGAAGGGACCACCGAGCAATCGTAAAACCACAGAGCGGATGCAGTCTCTACATACTGTGCACACGGTGAGCCGTTGAGGTCAGACTTGAGTGGTTTTAATACTGTACATATGTCCACCTTGAAGCGTGACGATAGTAGCCCTTCTCCGGCTCACCGCGTGTCTTCAACATCGCTCGCCCAGCGGTGCAGGCATTCTGCGACCGCGCAAGGGGGTCGTTGTCCACGACTGAGGGGCGGTTTGGCAAGGTGCCACCCGCAGTCTAGTCATGCGACAATCACCAGATGGACAGTATCTACAGTACTCTAGTACATCACATAGTGGACTGACTGTACTGCACTGCACTAGCTGGCGAATGAAGAAAGACCTGGGAATATAAAGCCGGAGCTGCCGGCCACTCGACGGCGGCTGCGTACAGTATCTTTCTTCAACGATCAAGGCGCATGGTCTCTACAGGTAGTGGTCTACATTACCGTTTTGCTGGTCGAGGTCAGTACCGTACATAGCGTTTTCCCCAGTTTTGGTCCCGTGGCTCCTCGAGGGTGAACCCCTTTCAGGTCGAGACCCCTTGCTACATGATCAACCTTTCATCTGCGTCGCGCTCGGTGTAACGATGGCGTGCTCGTGCACATCGGAACGTCGCCCAGGAGGCACGGGCCGTAAAATACAAAAGGCAGCCCGGGGCGAGGACCACACGCACAATTCCTCATCCTCATCCCTCAGACAAGCGTGTCTCCAGCAACTCCTCTCCCTTACAGTATCCAGCAGCGCTACCAGCCATGTCTTCCAGCCGAGAGCCCTTGTCCGTCAAGTCTTCGCACTTGCCCCAATCTGCCTCCGTATCTGCAAACAGGCACCTTCTAAATCGGGCCTCGATCCCCCTCATAAGTCAGTCGCCCCTCTATGCTATTTGTCGAAGCGTGACGGTGAAGCTGATCAGACTAGACAGCATCAAATGGGACGACGAAGAAACTACGAGATGCCTTCACGACTTGTGGATCCGCAGATTGCCCACCAACATCACCCTGAGGAAGATGCAAACCCCGGACATCATTGAAGCTACATACCAGACGCTTCGAGAGGCGATGACCGTGGAGGACGGGGATAACAAGGACAGGGGACTGATTGCAGGCATGGAGAGCTGCCTGAGCAGTGAGGAATCGATCGCCTCCTTCAACACGTCGCTTCTCTGGGGTGTCGGCCGAGAGGTCAACGACTCCGTGATCAGAGCCAAAGAGGCGGAAGAGAAGGCTTTCCGGGCCCGGCTCGGGGGCGTATCCGACGACCTCTCCAAGGAGCTTAAGGAAGAGGCTGAAAAACGCCTGAGCCTCCCAGACTGGGTTCCAAGAGAAAGCGAACGCTACCAGACTGCACGGCATGCCCGTATCGCCGAGATCTTCAAGGAACGCCGAAGCCTGGACACTCAGACAGAAGACGTAAAGACTGGCGCGGCAGACGAGTAGAGCTATGTACATAGTCCCTACAGTATATGTGCACACAGGCAGCAGTGACTGGATGGCCTGATTGGCGTGGCTTGTGAATGCATTCTTATCCCGAGACGCAGGCTACAGAATGCCTCACAGGCCTGCTCGAACGGCCAGGTTTGTCCCCTGCAGCTCCTTGAACAGGCCCGGCCGAGTCGTCCAGAGGCGCAGTCCTGACTGCTCGGTCCGCTCTCTCTCTGTGATCTCGGTTTAAGCAAGAGGGAGAGTGGCGATCGCTACCTGACCAATTCTGCAAACTAGGACTGGACCTTCTTCGACCGCACATGTGCAGCGGGGCGGACGAACCGAGATCGTCGCGCAGCAACGTCGACTGCTTCGGCAATGATGTTTGGCGCTTATCTTGTACCGCCGCCTAATTCGGGAAGCCCGTTCTTTATCGTGAATGCTTGGACCGGCTCATCTGGGTCGCCAGCAGGCTGCCAATTCGCATCCTACGCAGGTGACATGGCGCGGGACCGTCGTGTGTCAAGCTCGCAGAACGGAAGGAGCAGAACATGTTATCTGCACCACTATGGCTTGACCTTGCCTATGGCCAAAGAATGGCTCTCACGCTCGCTATTCACATGGCAATGAGGTCCTGCATAACTGCCAAGGTTCGGAATGTCTACGTTATCTAAGCCTTGGAGAGGAAGAGCTCGTTGAGCTGCTTGACAGTGTCCTCCTGCGAAGTGACGGTGTGGCCAGTGACCGAGGGGTCCGAGAAGATCTCGTAGTCGTTGCCTCCGGGGAATGTCTGCGCGCGTCTGTCAGCGCGGTCCCGCGTGCAGACCGAGATATCTCACCTTGTCACCGAAGAAGTGGATAGTCTCGAAGCCCTCGGGGGCGATGTGCCTCAGCGAGTACGTCTTGTTCCAGCCTGCGCTCTGGTTCAGCAATGCCCAGCTTTCGTAGGGGAGACGCGCTCACCAGTGGGGAAGACGTCGAAGGAGATCTGGCCGCCGATCGAGTAGGTCAGGTCGATGTGGGCAAACTTCTCCTTCAGCGCGGCAATCATCGTCTTTCGGATGTTGTGCTGCTTGTCGAACGCCTCAAAGTCGTCTCGCTCCTTAGCGCTTGAACGGTCAGCAGTCTGCCGAGATATGCACACCTTTTTGAACTGACCTGGCGTTCCTGCCGATGGGCGAGACGTTGATCATGCCCTTTCGGAACTCAATGAAAGTACCTCTACGCAACCTCAGCAACTGCCTAGGTCTCATACAGGCACTGGACCTACCGTTTGATGGGGACGTCGACCTCGGACAAGTATCGCAGGATGAAGTTGACGAGCTTCTTGTACTCCTCCTCGCCGACGTGCTGGATGAACGACGCAGACGGCAGCTGCTCGCCGAGCTTGTACGCCGTCAGACCGTTCTCAGCGAACATGTAGTCAAAGTTGTCGAACGCTACGGTTTGATGAGCTCTGCGCCTCAGCGGCAGCTGGTGCAGAGCTTTGGAGCTTACTGTTCTCGCCCTTGATGTACAGCTGCTCGAGAATCTTAGGCAGGTCGCTGCCGCCAACAACAGCAACGGCGGTGTGCTTTCGGAGCTCCTTGATGGCCGCCTGGGTCTCGGGCTTCCACGACTGCCTGGCGACCGAGAGCGTGCCGTCGACGTCGAACATGCAGATGGTCTTGGGCTGCTTGCGCTCAGCGAAGGGCTTGACGCCCGCTGGGAAGGATCCGGCGTTGGACGAGGACATGTCGAAGACAGAAGGGATCTTTTGTGAGGAAGGTGAATGAGACTTGCAATACGGGTTGATGGATGTTCACTGATCTCAACTTTATGCGAGCTGTCGACGCGTACGGCACGGCACGTTGCGGGAAGCGGGAAACGTGCCCTGCCCGCCATGGTATGCCGCACGGGGACCCCGCTATCACCTGTGACGTGGCATCTTTCACAAGCAAGTTGTAATAGACGCGTGCCGCGAGTTGTAATGACCGGTGCCTGAATTGCTAATCGTGGATGGGCAACGTGTAACTTTGATGTGTTTCACTCTGCTGGACAATCAGTCCGGGGTCAAAGCTCACAAAGCAGCGACCACAAGGCCGCGCTCGCTGTTCGTCTGCCTTTGTACTCGATCATATCCTTCCCTTCTCTGATTGGTATCTTGTTTACTCCCATACCTCGCGCCGCTCAAAAAGACATCGTTACCTGCTCAATGGTCGCTCGACGCTCGTCCCAATCTTCCCGCACTCGACCAGATTCCGCGGCGTCGACCGACCCGGTCGCCACAGCTTCCTCTTCGTCAGCTCAACCATCTGCGGCCACCCGAAGCGGCGGACTTCGGTCTCGCGCCGCTGCTCACGCTCCCCGGCGCAGGTCTCCTTCTCTGTCCGACACTCCTTCGCCCCTGCCTGGCATAGAATCTTCCGCGGCTTCTACGCCCAATACAGACCGGTCAGGATCGCCACTGCCCGAAGAGGACGACATGTTTGGAGGCAACAAATCCGGCGCGAGAGGGCGGAACGTGGAGGACGTGCAGGAGTGGGAAGAGAAGGGGCTGCTGAGCAGACGCATGTCGCGGCCGGGATCCACAGACGGGTACGAGCTGAACGGCAAGGAGAAGGGACAAGTTGCCTTCGAGGCCAGTCCGAGTTCAGAAGAAGGAGGTGCAGGACTGAGTAGCAAACGGGACAGAGAAGCGTTTGCCCTGCTGGTTGTCCTGTGTAAGCATTCTCGAAATCGAGGCTAAAAGCCCCTGCTCATTTGCGCAGACTTGCTGCAGGGCATACCGCTCGGTCTGACCTTTGGGACACTACCTTTCCTCCTCAAAGCGCACCTGTCATACTCGCAACTGGCGGTGTTTGCGCTCGCAACCTGGCCATATTCGCTCAAGCTGCTCTGGTCCCCTATCGTCGATGCCAAATTCGTGCCGAAATGGGGCAGGCGGAAGAGCTGGATTGTGCCGGTTCAGGCCATCGTCGGCGTGGGGCTATGGATCATCGGTGGCAGGGTAGAGAGCTGGCTCGAGGCGGTGAGCATTACCACATGGTGGAGTGTCTCGGACCGGCTGACAAGGCAGGAACACGTGGATATCCGGTTCATCACGGTCGTATTCGGCTCGCTCATCCTCGCGGCTGCAACTCAGGACATCGCCGTCGACGGATGGGCGTTAACGCTGCTCTCGTCGCAGAACCTGTCTTATGCCTCGACGGCCCAGACCATCGGTCTTGGGATTGGTAATGCCCTTTCGTTCACCGTCTTCCTCGCCCTCAACTCTGTCGAGTTCGCGTATGTATTAGCCGGACAAGCCTTGCGGGCAGGCATAGGCTGATATCGTCAGGAACAAGTACTTCCGCGCCGACCCACTGGACGCAGGTCTCGTGTCCCTCGGCGGCTTCATGCGATTCTGGGGCGTTGTGTTTCTGATCGTCACTGCCTGGTTGGCGTTCGGCAAGACCGAGGACCCCGTCAGCGAGGATGACCCAGACATGGATGTTCGCAAGGTGTACAAGGTCATGTGGAGTATTATCCGCCTGAAGAGTCAGTTTCACGGACGACACCACGCCGATGTCTGGCTGACAAAAGCAGACATCCAGTCCTTCCTGGTCGTCCACCTAGTGTGCAAGATCGGTTTCCAAGTCAACGAATCGGTCACTTCGCTCAAGCTCATCGAGAAGGGTCTCTCGAAGGAAGACTTGGCTGTTGCGGTCCTGCTCGACTTCCCGGCACAGATGATCGCCGGATGGCTCGCGGCCAAGTGGTCTCGGCCAGCTCCACCCACTCGTCACCCTCTCACGTCGGCCAACGCAGGGTCAGGGGGACAGGGGCAGGTGCTCAGGCCATGGATCGCAGCTTTCTGGGCGCGGTTGATCATGGCAACGATCGCCACCATCGTCGTCTGGGCCTTCCCGACAGGCAAGAAAGTCGGCACGGGATACTTCATGATCGTCGTGGCCACCACGCTACTGTCGTCACTCGCCAGGTAAGTTGACTCTGCCATGCGCTGATTGCCGAGATCGGACTTCGGCTGACGTGATCAGCACTGTGCAGTTCGTCGGCATCACCGCGTTCCACACCCAAATTGCAGACCCTCTGATTGGCGGGACGTACATGACTGTGAGTGCAGACATCAGGTCACTCAGGTGCGACAGACTGACGTCCGCAGCTCCTCAACACGGTATCCAACCTCGGCGGAACATGGCCCAAGCCGCTCATCCTTCGCTTCGTCGACGTGCTCACCCGGGCGAGCTGCCAGACGCGGTCAGGCAGGGACCTTGGCGAATGCGTCTCCGAAGCCGGCAAGGCGATGTGTTCGAAGGCTGGAGGAACATGCGTTGTCCAGCAGGACGGCTACTACATCATGAGCGCGGCCTGCGTCGCTGCAGGTGCGGGCATACTGATGTGGTTCGTGCTGCCGACCGTCAGAAGATTACAATGTGAGTCCTGTCCTCAGGATGGCCGAGGCGTAGTGGCCTTGTCCGCTTTGAGAGACTAGCTGATCGTCTCAGCCCTACCTCTGAGCGCATGGCGCGTCAAGATTCCCAACTGAAGCGAAGCGCAACAGAGCCTTCCGCTTGCACATTTGTAGCTGTAATCATCACAATGCATCGCATGGTCGCGTCTCTGAGATGACCCGCTCATGATAGGAATCTACAGAAGGTCCTGACGGGCTGGCGGACAGTGGTAGCGACGACGCCGCCTGTCTTGATCTGCACAGCGCGGAACATGGACTCTTCATAAGAGTCGTCAAATTGTCTCCATCTGTACAGGGTGACTCCTAGGTCGGGGAACTTGTGTTTTGGCCATCGGCGGCTCAGACGTATGTGTTGCAGCACGAGTAGGCGCCCGCATCTGCAGCGTATCAGACATCTCGCTCCCCGCAGTCTTGGCGTATCGCGCGCAGTGCTCCGCGCGACATGGGCTGCCAGGCAAGGACTCACCTGGGTTCGCTGCGATGAAGCTCGCACAGTCGGTGCCTCGGTAGCCCGTTGGTGGCTGGCACGATCTCGTAGTTGCCCACTTCGAGTCGACAGATGGGACCCGAACTCGACCTGTACCACCAGGCGGTTGTGCATTCTGAGTAGATCAGCGGGACTGAGAGGTAGTACTAGATAACCGTCATGACTGACGGTCATTGGCACCGCAAGCTTGGGCACACTCGAGGTAGGTCTGCGTCTCTTGCATGCTGAGCACCTGGTCCTGCGATACCGTGAGCCCGAGTCGTGCGGCGTGATGCTGCGAGTTCGACTTACAAACCAGCTACGTGTCATGCCAGTGAAAGTCGCCAAGATGTCTCCATTGCCGGCCGAGTTGGGCGAGTCGGAGCAGGTAGGGTAGGGGACCGGCGAAGCGGATCGCCTGACGGGCGAGTCTCGAGCCCGGGAGACGATGTCCTGTCGCGTGGCCTGCTTGAGGGTGACACTCGGTTCGTCGTTGGACAGGGACTGAACCGGAGAGAGCAGAGCGAGACAGAACACGACCGCTTGGAGAACAGGAGCCGAGGTGAACATCATCGTGATGCCGGTATCCCGCGTTTCACTGATGGCGGAGGAGAGTGATGGCTCGGTTATGGTCTCCGATGGGCTATCGGACTATCGCAGCGATCTGTGCGGTGAGACCAGGTGGCAGAATGGTGCGCGGTTGATCGATAGCACAGCCCTCTACGACACAATCGTTGCGATGCTCGTAGACGTGTTCATGGCTGATGCCAGACAAAAAGCGCCACAGTGTGTGTCGGTGGCGTATTGGACGCACACACCTTCAGGGTTGTCTGGGGCGATCCCGACGTGTTCGTGTTGTTGTCTGTTCAACATCGCGTGAAGCTTCAGACTTGAGAACGCGATCAGGCTCAAGGTCTCATGGTGATGTGCAGCACTGCTTGGCTGCCAAGGATTATCGCGCGATGCAGAACTTAAGCGCTCCTGATCTCGCATTGCTTGCCGGTAGATACAGTACGCGTTCGGTTCTCAGCGGTCGAGTTGTGAAGACAGTAGACGCGCGAGTCGCGACATTCGGCCTGTCCGCTCGATGGTGATCCCCTTCGGTGCCACTTAGCCGGTGCGCTAGGAAAACGTACTCAGCCTGGAAAGAACCGCACAGATACGGGCACCGTACGGGTCATGGCTACACAAATACGGTATTCATCCACTGCCTGAGAGATAGATAGTCCATGCCCAAATGGGCGGCGAAAGCGTTCTGCAAAGTCACGGCGGGAAACGAAGGAGGCGGGAGAGAAGAGGGGAGAGTGTCGGGAGGGAGTTCAAACCTGGGTTCCGGCCCGGAGGAGGCTGGTAGAGGAGGTCTCTAGGTGGGGCTGACCGTGGCGACGAACGAGTTGCAGCAGAGGAGGCCGACGAGACCTATGTCTGTGTCAGCAAGAACGTTCCCATAGTGATGGGTCGGGATGATGGGCGCGCGCCGATGACTCACTCGGGTCAGCGCCAACTTCGACGGCACACGACGTGTTCTCCAGGATAGTCGAGTAGCCAGGTTCGCTGTAGAGGGCGCGAAGGAAGCTGTAAAGGAAGCAAGTGTTCCCGACGAAGATGGCGCCCCCGCACTCTGGCAGGTTAGCATGTCAAGCGAACTCCTGATGCCCTGAGGATAGATATAGCCTGGTAGATCTAGTCCACTCCTACTCACCGGCGTTGCTGGCGCAAAGTTCCTGACATCCGGCGTTGTTGGCAGTTGTGAAACCCCCAAGGTAGATACCCTAGTGAGACGTCAGCCCGATCAGGCACGCCAGAGGTGGTGCAGGCAGCTACTCACACCGTCAGACGGAGTTGCGTCAACGAATACCGCAACGCTAGTACCGGCAGTAGCCGGCGAGTCGGGGCAGGTCGGGTACGGGGCGGCAGACGTCTGTCGCTTGGCAGGGCGGACCTTGGACCGGGCGATGATCTGCTCGCGGGTCACCTGCTTGAGGGTCGACGTGCCGCGGCGTTCGATGTCCTTCTTGAAGCCGCCGGGGTGGGGGAAGGAAAGGGCGGGCGCGACAAATGCGAGGCACACGAAGAGGGCGCAGAGGAAGGAGACGCAGGATCGCATGGTGGTAGGAGTGCGAAAAGAGTGTAGAGGAGTGAAGAAGAGAGGGAAGGTGTGAGTGTTGGGAGGGAACGGACTCGTCCGTGCAGGTTTATATATCTTCTCGAGGAGACCCCTGGCCCGACGTGTCAAGTTGATCAACGCGTCCACGGTCAACAACAAACAACCTGGCTGAAGCCTAAAGTGGTGCACAAGCGTTCGACGACGGGCATCAATTGGATATTTGACGCGCCACCCGCGTCCGCCACGCTGCCAACGCTTACATAGCCTCTCAGTTTAGTCTTGGAGACACCTTGGATGATTGGCGGGCATGCACGATTCGCTGGCTCGCGAACGCGTGCATATGCTCTGAGTGCTTCAGCTGGCTCTGGATCCCGCCTCTTGTGCACTCTTGGCATGGAATCCGGTAAAACGCGAGTTTATGGTTGAGAGGCATACTTACTTTCGGGGAAACGGGACGTTGCGACAACGGACACGAGCTTTACTTTTGCTGGGCGCCCTCCTTGCAGCGTCGATCATGAGCCAGCCGCACGCCTCGTTGGTCTTGGCACGGCGAAGGTAGAGCGCCGATCCATTTGTGAGTGGGCGATGTGAAATGCATAAGGTCTGACTGTCAGCACTATTCCTGTGCGGTCCGATACAGTGCCGGGGATCGATCCGGCACGGTATTGGCATGGATGTACCTTCAACAGCAAGTTACCCTACTGCAAAGCAAACAGGTGGACGGGTCCTTGACCTACGGTATCGAACATCGCCTCATTTTCATGGCGGAAATTTCGTGTCTACTGCCTGGGCTTGGCTAGGTAGCGGATGCATGATCAGACTTCCAGACAATAGAGTTGGGCTGCAGGGGTTGCTCACGACTAGACCTGGACTAGTCGCGATAGGCGAACCCGTTCAGACTCGTTGGGCCTTGGCGAGTCCCCGGCAGCAGCTCAGGAAGCAGGGTCGTCATGCACGAGCGCATGGCTCTTTCACGAATCTATAGCTATTCACCTAATACAAACTCAGATATACAAACACCACTCATGGGGCACCTCCGCCTCGGACACGACCTGCATACGGGACCCTGGTGCTCCAATTGACCCGCTCGTGTTGAATTTCCGAGTCCAGATCGTGAGATTGTCGCGTTCTGGCTAAGGCATGCCGACGTCTTCCGTCATCACGCTGTCTTCCTTCTCGTTGGATGTCGAGATCCCGGTGTCGCTCCTGGTCAGGTCCGGCACCTTGTAGGATCCCATCTGGCGGACCTGGAAAACATGAGTACCGAACAGGCTTCTGGCAGCTTACTGTCAGACTTACCGGAATGCCGTTGGAGTACATCCAGCCGATCTCTTCCAGCGCCCTGCCCTTTAACTCGGGTACCAAAAAGTAGACAAATATGACCGCCGCGACCGAGATCCCGCCATCTACAGAATCAGCTCGTCCTGCCTTCCGAATCCTGATGACCAGGGAACACTGTACATACAGATGAAACCAATCTTGGCGCCCAAGTCTGCGTATCGGGCATCCTGCAGGTACGGTGTGACGAGGGTGATGATCAGGGCGACGACCTGAGCGCATGCTGCAGCGACAGCGAATGTGGCTGGCCTGACATGGATTGAGGGGATCTCGATCGCCACCGTATAGGAGATACCGTACCAGGTGCAGGTGAAGGATACGAACCATAAGATGACTGGGTGTCAGCTTGTTGCCTCTCGCATTTCTAGCAAGCCGCCACATACCTAGCGCGACGCACGCGTGGGAAACGGCTCCTGTCGGCACCGGTACAACCGTGAGGGTGGTCGCGAATGCAAGCACCGTGATCGCGCACCTCGCATCGCCAGCCAGTAGAGCTCCCCGTTGGCCAATGAAGTCCTGATAGAGCATACTGACGCGGCTGCAGACCAACAGTATCGCGAAGACTGTGAATCAGCCCGACGACTGCGGGGCTAGAGGTATGACTTACTGATGACAAGGATGCGGAAAGGCTTCGAGATTCCAGTTGGACAAAAAGTAGAGCCAAGAAGCCCAAGACGAACCCCAAACCTAAAGCGTGAGACGCGGACGACCTGAAAGTACTCACCTTGACCCTTGAACAAGCGCATGACTCCGACCGATGTCAACGTTCGCTTCAGGTTGCTGCCTGCTGTCAACGCATACAGGCTACATGAGGCAGAGATCGAGTCTGGCGTTCCGGTTGCCAGCTTGCTGCCTGACGGCGTGCACTTCACCACGCTGGGCTATTCTGTATGTCATCGTACTCTCGCGCAAAGATCTCCCGCTCTTCAAGCAGGTGGTCACCGCTGCCATCTTTCGATCCATCGGGCAGCACTTTCCGCATCTGATCTATTCCCATGTTCCATCCGGGTTTCCTCTCTTCTCTCGTTACGCCCAGCCCCCTTCGATGGCTCGGCATCCTCTGATCCTGTGGGTGCAGAAGGTCGTAGATGCATTCGAGAAAACGCAGGATACAGAGTCTGCGTGGAAGAAGGAGGACCATATAGCAAGTACGTAGCCAAGGCGAGCGTGTCCCTGCTGTCTTGTGAGGTCGTCTACGCCCAGCACGATGCAGGACTTTGTCTTCCGCTTGAGCTAGGTACGGAATGCATGATGAAATCTCAAACTATAGAGTTGCAGCATTCGAAAGCGGCCAGACCTGGACTCTGTCAATCTTCAAAGCCCTTGAGATATGATGGAATGATATCGAAGAAAAACCTACCCGGATCGGCATTGACCCCTTCACCACACGTCGTACTCTCGATGCTCACCGTTGAGCCCGACAGAGGGGTGTAGGCCGAAGCATAGGAGTAGAGCGTGCAACGCTCCGCCCAGAGTATTCCCACAGTGCAGGCTACAGCATCAGCCGGGGGGTCGAGCGACGTGCGGCAGACGCCACATGTGGCGGGCGAGTCGGTCAACCACTCACTAGGGATGCTGATGCAGTGTTCTTGACATTCCCCGTACCGGTCAACAAACAGCCGGAAACCTATCTCGGCGCTCTACAGGGCCGAACATGAGCTCGGTGTCGCGCTGGACGAGTGGTCGAGGGTCTTGTCTGGGCTCACGACAGTCTCTGCGGACACATCAAAGAAGGTCGCGAACAAGGTCCCGCTCGACGACGCGCCAGGGCAAGATCGATATGGTGCCGGGGATGGCAGCCGTTTAGGCGGCCGGACTCGAGAGCGCGCGACGATCTGCTCGCGGGTGACCTGCTTGAAGGGCGGTACCGCGCGGCTCTCAACGTCGGCCCTCAGCCCGTTGCGGGCAGCGATAGCAGGCGAGATGAGCGCAAGGCAGAGGTAGACGGCGCACAGGATGCCTAGCATGGTGGACTCGGAGGCGAGCGACCAAGTGGTAGTGCGGGGGAGAGGAGTCTGTTTAAGAGGTTCGCTAGCGGATAGGCCCCGTCTTATTGCCCTCAAAACCACTCCGGCGCAACACTCAGCATGTCAGTGGACTCGATACACAGATCCATGCCAACCGTAAAGGCTGACGGGATCTGACCGGGAGACATCAAATGTCAAGCCTGTCCGCCACGGTGTCATTTGCCTCCGCCATTTGTAAAATGCATGCTTTTGGTTAGCCTCAGAGGCCAACCAGGTCTCTGACCCGACAAGCAGCGATTGTATGCTGGTCAGAGCGAACAAACGCGAGCGGTGAGGTTGCTTGTGGGCGGGCCTACCGCGACCAACAAGGTGCCAATGGTGAGCAGGTCGGCGCGGAACCGCTTTTCGGACATCACCGACGCTCCTTTGTAGCAGCCGAAGGGTGCGCAGAGTACGCTGCATCTCCACGGCGGAGCTGTTCAGAAGCACAGTCGTCCACCTGTATGCAGTAGGGGTCCGAATGATATGGGCGGAATCGGTGGAGCTTGCCGTGTAATCCTCCTGATGCACGAACAGTGCCCGAACTCCTAGGTCACGATCCTCAACAAGGTATCCAGACTGGATCCCAGGGAACCCTTGCCGGTTCTCAGACCGGCCCGATGCTTTGGAGGGGAGCACGCTCGTGTGCCTGCCCGGCAGCCCGCACCATCCTGCTAGTCCTGGGCACCCGATGTCTGTACCGTGACGACAGACAGACACGAGTGAAAAGGACGCCAAGCCACGATACGTCGTCGCCCTCTGTCTGTCGTCATGTCCGCCTTTTCCCAGGCCCATCGGAGAATTCGAGGTCTGGGGTCAAGCAGGCCGGTCCCGCTGGACTCGCCCGCAGAGCCTAAGTGGATGGCATGAATGCATCGGGGCAGACCCGGGCGGGATGGTTCAGCAACGACGTCAAGAGCAGGAGGAGTTGAATGACGCCTGAGTCGCGTATCTAGCGGCTCATGGAGTGGATAGTCTCTGCCATGCTGCGCCGGTGTGCCGGCCGCATAGGTGACGGCCTAGCGTCCTTGGGCGAGTGCTACTATTCTACGGATATGCATCGCTATGGTCACGGCAGAGAGCCAATCCTGGCTAACCCTAGACAAAGCCATGTCAGCAATGGTGCATGACCCTCTAGCTAGCTTGGCGACATTAGACACATGACCTCGAGCGAGTGAGTACAGCATCGCAGCACGGCGGGTGGATCTCCGCCTATGAGCCGTAAGGCCAGGCATGGTTAGCAGCCCCAATCGGTCTTAAGCTTAAACGATGGTCGAAACGGTTGTGTCGTCAGAAAGCCGCCACGTAATCCCCTTACCTGGGCCGGGGCGCAGCGCCTCGGCCCGCAGCTTAGGTGGCAACTCGCGTGCCGTCGCCGTTCCGATGCTGCGTCTCTCTTGCGCCGCTATCCTGCCCTGAATCGGAATCGCCCTTGTCCTTCAGCTTCCCCCTGAGGGGGGCGGCCGCCTAGGCCCGGGGGAGGATGCAGGGACGCAGCAGCAGCAACACGTCGTCGGTCGCTGTTCCGGATCATCCGTCATTTCGTCCTGACCCCCCGGTCGCCGTTCCAACCCCGTGCGTGCGCCCGGCCTTCCTATTCTTGTTTCCCTTGCTCGTTAGAGGTGTCCATTCGTCTGCTTCCCTCCTCTGTTCTCGTGTCTCGTTTCTTTGTTTTCGATCTGTTTCGTCTGTGCATCCGGTCTTCGCGCTCTCTCTTTCTTCGCTCTTCCGCCAAAACACGCAGGTCCTGGAGAACCTGCATAGAAACGGTGTCGGGAGCGCGACCGGCCGGATGGAATAAAAGGCGGCTTGCCGATCGTGAGTCCACCCGTGTCATCCCGCCGGGTTTCCGGGTTTCGAACCGGGCATGTTGCACTCCATGCGAATGGCGGGTGTGCATGCGGCACACTACGGAGTGGCGACACATGAAGAGGCGGTCAATACCCATGCATGACCGCTTACAAAAGCGGAGTGGAGTGGTGCTTTAAGATGCATGGGCTGGAGTACTGGACATGTGTTCAATAACCATGGCTGGCGGGACCGGACGTTTGGTTCAGGGGAGGTGTGTGGTGTGCACGGCCTGCAAGGGGACGCGAACCAAAGGGACGCCTTTGGTGCTCCGAGCGAGAGTGAAAAACATCGACCGCGTGTCATGGGGGCAGAGCAGGGGATATGGGTTCCGGAAAGGGACATGTTGAATGATGCTGACGCTCTTCTCTCTCTCGTCTCTTCGTCTTCTACGCTACACATCGTCGCACTACGCTATCGCTCGCACGCTTCCGCCGCTCGCCTGTCGCCTGTGCCTCGCTCGACAACTGTACCGATCGACGCACTCGCCAATCACCAAAACTGCGCATTCCGCCCGGCTTCCTTCCATCCTTCTATTCGTCTTACGCTCGTGCATTCGACCCAAGCAGTGGGATCACGAGTTTTACCAAGATCGCATCCGAGACAGGTACAAGTACTCAAAAACGGTCACGCGCCGAGGTTGCCGCTGTTCCGAGACGCTTTCATTGGCTGTCAACCCGACTCGCCGCTCGATCAACTTGTTGTGGTACCCAAAGGACGCGAGTTGGCCACCGGACGGACGGTCTGAAAGATTTCGCATACTCCGACCATTCCGATCTGGTCGGCACCTTCGCGCTCGACCAAGTACCAGAGGCTGCGCCTCAAGTCGACACGCGAGTCATTGTCGAGAACAGCGTGGCGTAGCGGGTCAAAGCGCAAGACTCCGCTCGCTCCGCGCTTTCCGACTCCAGCCGCCCTTCGGTGACGACGAGCACTCTCTGCGAGAGTGACTGTCGCCGGAGAGCGTGCCGCACCCGCCCGACCTGTGATGGCTCGCAGCCCTCGCCCAGCCGCGACTGCGACAGCCGGACCCGTTCCTATTGCCCCTGCACCAGCCCCTGCAACGCCATCCACGCCCGCCGCGTCAGTCGCAGCCGCTACGAGCAAAGCCGCCGCCAATGGTTCGGCCGCGAGGTCTTCTCGCCGGAGACAGTCGGTAGCTGCTTCTGTCGCTGCTGCTGCTGCTGCTGCTGCAACCCCGCCAGGCAGCAGTAATGCGGTCGCGGGCCCATCAAGCGAAGGGCAGGCGCCCTCGCCGTCAGCACGACCACAGCCCCCCTCGCGTCAACCCGTCGAAGCCAAGGCACACGCGCTGAGAAGCGTTCACGGCGCAGGCGAGAGGGTACCGTGTCCGTTTCCGGAGAAGTACGGCGGCAAGGAGAAGTGCGGTGTGCTGGACGAGGATGAGTCAGACGAAGTGTTGATGGCGGCTTGTGCCGCCTGTGCTGCCTATGTAAGCTGCCCTCAGATTTGGGAGTCCGACCAAGCTGACGTGAGCAGGATAACCGTGCACTGTCGCCCGATGAGATGGCCCAGGTCGCCTTCCAGCAGGGCTGGCTGCGTCCGCCATCGGCTGCCATCGAGCCCGCGTCCTGGATCTCCTCATCGATCCGGTCGCACATCAAGCGATGTGAGAAAGCAGTCCCAAAGCGCACACCGCTGCTTTCAAAGCATCAGTTGCTCGGCGCAGCCGCCGAGACGGCACTTGAGTCTGCGCTGTGTCCCGGAGCCTTCGAAGGTCCAACTCGGCCAAAAGGTCCGGTCTACTACCTCGCTTCAGTAGGCAAAACCAAATGGCGAGACCCCTTCGAGGGCATCGAAGTACCCAAAGCACCGCCCAGAAAGCCTGCCGCTCCCCGTAGGATCGCAAAGGAGACTCCAGCCACAAGTGGGCGCAAGGATGCCAGCGCTTCCAACAGCGGAACCAAGGAGGCGAAGAAGGTCGGAAGGCCCAGGACCTCTCAAGCCTCGACCCCAACGCCCGCTCCTCAAGTCAAGCTGCGCCTCATCCTCAACCCCGCGGCAGCAGCAGCGAACGCAGCGGCCGCATCGAACGGCGCGGCAGAAGAGGCGGACACAAATGACATGGGCAGCAGTTCCGGCCAGATGTCGCGAAGCGTCTCGCAAAGCGGTTCTATTGCCACTCACAAGGAAGACACGCCGATGCCTATCCCGATCCCGACCCTGCAGGCGGGCAAGAAGGAGAAGCGCCGTCAACGTAGGCGGAATGCACTGGACTCGGACGACTCGTCAGACACCGGCTCTGACTCGGACATGGAGATGGATGGCCCAATCAGGCCGAACGTCAGTGTCCGAACAGGCCGCCGGATCCCGCCGCCGCTTAACCTCGCTGGGTCGAGCCTGCGATACGGCCAGCAGTCGCGGCCGCATCACCCTTCGCCCTACCTCGAGCTCTTCTTCGACCCCATGATCGCTCACCCGGCGGAATCGCTCACGCCGACGGGGCCGCCGGTGTCCGCGTTCCCTAGCCACTCACTCGACAACTCGACGTGGATCATGCGGAATGACACGGACCGCTTCGCTGCGTTCGAGACCTCGAGCTCAAGCTCTGACGACGATCTGCGCGACTCGGAGTGGGGCAGGGACTCTGGCGTAGTGATTCGCAGCGAAGACGATATTCGCAAAGAGGATGACGAGTCGGCGAACCCGCAAGCGTCAGCGTGGAAGGAAGACGACGAGGAGGCGAAAGTCAAGGAAGCGACGGAAGCCCTTCGCGTCCTGTTCCCGATGTCTTCCCCAGACGAAACGGAAGAGTCCTCGTCGAATATCCAGCTCAACCAGCTCGACAACAACCGGCCTGTTCCGTCCGATTCATCTAGCGTGGCCGAGTCCGCCGCTACTGTTTCTTTCCAGGCTGTTTCGCGGGGTCTCAGGCGGAGCGACGTTGGACCGGCCGTCGCGCTCAATTCGTGGGTCAGTAACTCGAGCCCGATCCCCTCGCCAAGCTTCCGCGCGTCTTTCGTTCTGCCGCCCGCGCCCGACAGCAGCCCAACTCAGCACTTGTCCAAGCTGCACGGCTCGTTCGAGAGCGACGCCATGGAGGTTGATGAGGACGACTGGCTGTCCGAAAGCGGAGAGCTTCCCGTACACGCGGATGAGACGCTTTCGGACGTGGACTTGACTTCCACAATCGGCGACGTTCCAACGCCAGAGCGAGACAGGCACCTTGACACTGCCGAGTGGGCGCGTGAGGCCGCCGTCGCGACCAGCTCGTCCTTCCAGGTCAAGCAGGAGATCGACGACGACTACCCGTCTCCTCTCACCGAGCTGGAGGGGTCGGTCCGATCGTACCACACCCGCGCGAGCTCGATCGACTCGCACACGCTGTCCAGCGGGTCGTCCTCCGACCTGCCTCCATTCGACATGGACGGCGAGAATGCCATGCGGTTGGGTATCGACGAGGGTGTCGTTGCTGGCCCGGAGAGCGTGACGCTCGACGAGATTGACGGGTGGATGCCGCTTGCCAAAGGCGAGAAGACGCCCCGCGGCAGAGCCAAGGGCCGCAACAACGCAGCACCTCGATGCTCTGCCGGTCCTTGGGCTTCGCTCGGCAACTTTGCTGTCGGTGCAACGCTTTGCGCTGTCCCTGCTAAGCTTGCACAGGCGGCGCAGGCAGTCAAGAGCCCCAAGACCCGCCCGAGGAGCATCCGCACGTCGCTTCGTCGACGCGACTCGTCCTGCAACTCTCGACGCAGCAGCAAGACCGATTGCCCGAACGCCTCTGCGCGCAGTCCACGCCTCAAGCCAGAAGAGCTCGAATCCACCAATGACGATATTGAGATGGACGCCATTGGCCCTGCGGATCTGGAGGCTGCGAGGGCCGAGGCAGAGACTAAGGAGGAACAGCACCGCCAGGCATGCCGCGAGAAAGCCGAGCAGCAGCGCGCGATGCTCGAGGCGCTCCGTCAGAGCGTCGTACAGCAGGCTGCTGCGGCTGGGACCGCCGACAGAGACACGTCCATGTCGATAAACAGCACGGCGCTGTCGACGCCGACGACATGGCACGACCTCAGCCACTGGCCATCGGTCGAGTCGCTGCATATCGCCACGCCCGGCGGGGCTCTCAGCCCTTTGGCGCTGCACTCGATGTCGACGCTCTCGCTCGTGGACATGCCGCAGTCCATGGACCCCAAGGCCTTGCTGTCTCCGCCAGTCCAGCCTCTCGCTGCCGGTCTTGCCCCTGTGGAGGTCTCGCCAAAGCCGCAGCCAATCAAGCCTGCGCCTGCTCCGGCTAAGGGCAAGGCCGCGGGCGCGGCAGGTGGGGCGAAGGCCGCCAAGGCGGCTGCAGCTGCCGCTACCGCCGCTGCCTCTGCGCCGATCCCCATCCCCACCACTTCGACCCCGTCCACGGCAACTACAACGTCCGCGCCCCAGCCCATCCTTCCCGCTCCGGCAGCTCCTGCCGCGCAGCCTGCTGCCGCAAAGCCCGCTCCAGCTCCGAGGAAGAACGCCGCGATCAAGCCAGCCAACCTCAAGCCGCCTCCGACGGCCGAGACCAACGACGGCAAAGTCTCGCCAGCGCCTTCCACCGCTTCGGCCGCCTCTGCCCCAGCTGCGATGCCATCGTCGGCGGCGACGACGACAGCGAACACCACTTCTGCGCCGGCCAGCACCGCTCCGACACCCACGACAGCAACGCCGACGGCCTCTCAAGCGCCCGTCGAGCGCGAGAAGAAGTCGACGCCATTGTGTCCCGGCGTGGTGGCTTGCGTGATGGACAATATCCCCGTCTATGCCCACACATACGACAGCAAGAACGGCAAGGCGTACCTCCTCCGGCGGCTCGACACAGACTTTGGTAAGTCAGAGACCCGCCAAACCGCAGGAACGGATACTGACCTCCTTTAGTGAACGGATCATCCCTGCTTGTGGCGCTCGGCGTGCCGGTGACAAGGCACCAAGACTACCTGGCCATTCCCTCGCAGTGGCTGCCGTCGCACCACCTCGTGCCCCCGACGGGCGAGAACGGCATTCCGCACCTTGCGGGCGTGCCCGGGCTGTGGATCCCGTTCCAGGCCGCCAAGGAGCTCGCCAAGCGGTGCAGGATGTCCGAGAAGAGCGTTCTGAGCAATATTCTTCGAGACGACCTTTTCTCACTCTTCGCAACCATCGCCAATCTGAACACGACGCACAGCCCGTCCGAGACGTTTGGCCTGCCGGTACGTCCGCGCCGTAATTCCTACACTGGGACTAAGCTGACTGGACAGTTTGTCGCTGGAGCTGCGGTGTCGTCCAAGAACGGCGGCGGCGGTCGACCCGCATCGGCCAGCAACAACCACGCCAACTCGTCTTTCGCTGCGTCTTCAGCGGCAAACTCGCGCTCGACGCCGAACCTGTCTGCCCTGGGCACATCGGCGCCCGCGCGGTCCATGACCCCTGCCGGGCTATCTATGACTACGCCCGGCACGCCAATCGCCCCTTCGGCCCTTACCGCCGCAGGCGCGCAGAACAAGGGCCCGCTCGTCCGAGCGGCGCCGGCCCAGCCAGAAGGATGTCCTCAGCCGAAACGCCGGCGAGCGACCATTGTCGGTGCCGCTCCGGTCAAGCCTGGGCCCATGCCGACCGTCGCTCCGCTCACGTCGACGGCTTCCGCACCGGCAGCCGCGGCAGGTACGCCAGCGTCAGTGCAGAACAAGCCCGGGCCGCCGGCAGCATCTGCGCAGGCAGGTCCCGCTAAGGCCGCGCCTATTGCCTCTACGCCCGCCAAGCCCCAGGCTCAGGCTCAACCTGGCCCAGTTCCGGGCACGCAGGCCGCAATTGCAGCGACGACGACGACGACGAGGTCAGCCACACCGTCGGCTACACCTACTCCCGCGCAGACACCACGCAAGGTGCTTCCGAGCACTCCCGTGACGCCTGCCGGCCCAGCGGCAGCCGCTCAGAAGACAGCCGCTGCGCGTCGAGCCACTCGCGCCAGTGTTGGCGGAGCTGAGACGGCCAAACCGAAGCTCGTCAAGTGAGCCCATTCATCATCACAACTCATCTCGACAATCACAATCTGAAATCCAAAATCAAAGAATAACGACGCGGACGACGCGACGCGATCATGAAGACCGAGGGGGACGAGCAAGGGCCCCAGTAGAAGGGGGAGAGAAGCGAAGACCAGACTGTGTGTAACAAAAGAGAAAAAGCAAGGCCGCGAGCGGCGTGCCAGCACGAAGTAGATCTATAGTATGTAGTACAAAAGCTCGCCGTGTAGAGCAAATGCAAACACCTCTTTGTATGCTGTTCTGATGGCCGTGGCATGGAGTGTGCATGTGTATTTGACAGCAGCCATGCAAGGGCTTCGACGCCTATGCCACGGCGACGGGCTCCGGCTCGTCGTCGCCGTCGGCGGCTTCGGGCGCCGTCTCGCCAACGACGCCGAGCGCGACCTCGACCTCGTCTCGGCCTCTACGGAGCAGTGTCTCTGCGAACTCATACCCCTCTTTCTTGTCCAATACGCGATCGCACACCTCTGCGTACGCGTCGCTGATGCGCTTGAGCGCGCGGCGGTGGATGCTTTCTGCGAGAGCAGGCGAAGTGAGCAGCGCGAGCCGCGGTCGGTCGAGCACTTCCGGAGAAGTAAGGAACCCAGAGAAGGTCGTGAGTGCCGCCGTCAGCGGCTTGGCACTTGTCGCAGGCAGGCGCGATAGCGGCGTCTACAGCGCGTCAGCGCTGTCCGGCCTACGTCCACGACAAAGCGACCTACGTCTGCAGGACGGGTGCGGATAGTGCGCATGATGGGCGCAAGGCCACACTGTTCCAGCAGTCGGCCGTGCTGTCGCGTCAGCGGAGTCCTGCGTCTTGTCACGATTGTGGCTCACGTGCTCGAAGGTCATGGACTCGAGGTGTCGCTGGATCATCTTCTCCAGCACTGCGACCTTTGCACCCGTGAACGGCCAGTTCTCCAGCGTGTGCTGCGGGGTCAGCAGTGCCCAATAGCATTTAGAAGGGGACGTACGACGAGGTATCCCAAGCAGTTGACCATGAAGATATCCTTCTCCCACTCAGCGGTACTCCCCGCGGATCCAGCTGACGAGGCGGCTGCGCCGCCGCTGCCGCCACCGCTGCTGCTGCCGGGCACGGCTCGCATTTCCGCCATACGCTCGCACATCTCCACAACGGGGTCGACCGCGCGGTCGAGCACTTTAGCAAAGTCGGTCTCGCGGTCCGCCTCGTCCACGAGCGACGCGTCGTACACCCCGAGAATCTCGCGCAGGATCTGACACGTGTCTCGTAGTGCGAGCGGCGGCGTGAGTGTCGCGTCTGGAGGCTACGCAGACGAGCGTCAGCGACTCTGCGCGCCCATGGTCCCAATCACTCACGTGGAGGAAGCGTAATAGACTTCGGCCATGCGCATCGAGCGTTTCCAGGAACGCGACATTGCTCTGCTCGTAGATCCTGGCGAGGTCAGCCGACAAAATGACCTCGCTTCGCTCGGTCGGACGTACTGCTGGATGGTCTGGCAGAGTAACGCTTCTGCGCCGATCGTTTTCCGCATGGTGACAAGGTAGAATTGCACCAGGTTGGCGATCCGGTACGTCATGATGATGCCTTCCTGCGACTTGATCGTCTGCTGTATCCGCATCTGCCCATAAGTCGTAGCTCATGGAATAGGTCAAGGGAGCGAACGCACCCTCAATGGCCGACTCAGGCCTTCGAGGTCCTTGTCGAGACCCTCACGCGCCATCTCTTCGGGGCTCTTGAGCCTTTCTTCCCCGCTTATCCGCAGCCCACCGCCGTCCTCCTCTTCGGGCCCTGCTTCTCGAGACGCGCCGCGCTCCTCGCCCATCATGCGCTTGGAGCGCACCACGCCAAACACCGCTTCTAGGAACTCGTGCTCGCTCGCCGTCGCCTGGTGTACCCACGCGAGCATGTCGCCGACGTACCGGATCGGATCGTGCGCGTGCAACTCGATGGGCCGTGGTAAACCTTGTGGCCCGCCGCGCGTCAGCGCGTCCAGGAACTGGTTGAGCAACGACGACGCTCGCGTCGAGTGCAGAATGGCCAGTGCGTCTCTACACGCGCGCGTCAGCGCGCTCAAACCCTGTGAGCTGGAGGCAGACCCACCTGAGAAGACTTGGACGCTGACGAAGGCGCTTGACTGCTTCGCGGAGGTTCGGCGAAACATCCAGTTGTCCCTCGCGCGTGAACTGCCGGAACTCGAAAGAACACCATTTGTGTAGCTTGGCGTACCCGCTCTCCATCTGTTCCGACGTAGCCGCCATAATGTCCAACCTGAGCGCGCGCGTCAGTGCGCCCCTGTCTCCACGATAGTTCCACACCTACCCCGCCCGCTCGGTGCCTTCTTCTCCCCCGAGGAGCGCCTGGGAGTCTCGGCGGATTTGCTCGACTCTGTCCAGGGCGTCAAATACCGCCTGAGAGACGATGATCTCGCGGGAGGATAGCGCGGCTTGTTCCGCCTCAGACAGGGTGAACCGCGCCAGGAACAAGTTGATTATGGTCGAGCGCAGCTGTGCGGACGCACTGGCGCAGTCAGCCTAGTCTCTAACCCCCGTTGAACGGCTCACCGCTGGTTACGCAGGCCGTCGGCGCGCTCGAGGAGATACTTTGTACCGGAGTTGGCTTGGTCCAGCTCCGCCTGGACCTGGTCACATCGGACCTGCATCTCGCGCATATGTTCCCGCAGGACGTCGAGTTTCTGCGAGGTCATTAGCGTTGGAAGGCCGGCGGGACACTTCCGCGGGACATACCTTGTCGACCTCGCCGAAGGCCTGTAGGAACTTGACGCTCCCTCGTGCCAGTTCCGCCTCGACGTCTCGTTTCAGGTACTTCCTCGCCAAAGCCGCCGAGCTACCTTCTCCAGTATTGGCGTTCTTGAGCGTTCGCCGAAATATAGGCGACTCGTCTTCCTCCTCGTCCCCGTCGATGGTATCATCCTCCACCGCTGCATCCTGCGCCCTGCTCTTGCCCTTAGCGGAGCTGGTACTCGCGGCGTAGGCCGGCTCGTAGTACCCCGACGCGACCTGCAACGCCTCGAGCGTCGTCGGGTCGTCAAATGTCGTGCCGAGCGCTTTGTAGATCCGGAGAGAGATGGGGTTCGTGCGGGACGAGGAGGATGCCGCTGCTGCCGAGGGAGAAGAGTACGTGGGCATACTGGACGAGTAGGACGGCTGTCGAGAGACAGCCTCGGTCGTCATCACGCCTCTACCGTCTATACCAGAGATACCCACGCCTGTACAAGAGCAATCTATACCCTCAGTCTACCTTCTGACGACCTTGAATGCCTGGCTGCACGAACAGACGCGCCGCACTTGCCCGCTCGCTGCCGGCGGAACGGGAACGAGCGTGAGCTAACTTAGTCGTTCCCCCCACTTGTGGGGTGGGGGCGGGCGGGGGCCGGGGCACGCATGACGAGCCTTCGGATTCGACATCGCTCGGTCTAACATCGTTTCTCAGCGGAGGTCGTTTTCAGGTAGCAGTCTTGTCCTCTTCCGCGAAGCAGTGCACATCGGTTACGGTCCAGGCATAGTATTTCGAAGTCCCGCGCCGTCATCATGGCTCCGCGAACACGCTCAGGGGCTTCCACGCCGGTGCCGTCCCAGCCGCACTCGCCCGAGGTGTCGGTCTCGGTGTCGTCAGCCAGCACGACGACGGCTACTCAGCCGCAGGGGACACCGACTGCCACGCAGCGATCGTCTCGGCCGCGAACGGGGAGTCGGACAAGGACGCTCGAGGATGTGTATGATGCCAAGTAGTGAGTCCTTCCTGTTCTCCGCAGCAGGAGTGCGGGTCGTGTGAGCCCGCAGAGGTCTGCGGGTCAGGCCGACGGGCCGGGCAGAGCTGTCTTAAGGGGTGCAGACGCTGACGAGCTGTAGTGCTGTAGACCTTGCGTGAGTCGCTATCCTGATCCGCTGGGACACGGCGGGCGAGTGCCCGCCTGACTGGTTTGCACGTAGCTGACACTGTTGTTTACCCGGAACAGAACCACCACGTGAGTCCGCCTCGGAGCGAGTCTATCGGTGGAACTCTTGCTGAGCATGACAGGGTCGACGAGAACGTGTTCCTCTTTGTGCCCAACTTGATCGGGTACACCCGCGTGATCCTCGCTGCTGGCGCGCTGTACTACATGCCCAATTACCCCGTCATATGTACCGTCCTGTACACGATCAGCTGTCTCCTTGATGCGCTGGACGGTCACGCCGCTCGTCTCCTCGGCCAGACCAGCAAGTTTGGCGCCGTCCTCGATATGGTTACGGACCGGTACGTATGCGCCCCGTGTCAGTAAGGCGGCAGCTGACGCTGCCGTGCAGGTGCACCACCGCGTGCTTGCTGTGCTACCTCGCCATCGACTACCCCAAGTTCCAGCTCCTCTTCATGTTCCTCATCACGCTCGACTTCTCCTCGCACTACATGCACATGTACTCGTGCGTCAGACACTTCCGAGAGGGAATGAAAGGCGCTGACGCGCCTGGGCAGCTCGCTCGTGACGGGCTCGTCGTCGCACAAGAAAGTCACATCCGACGTGTCTCGCATCCTGTGGCTGTACTACAACTCGCAGATCGTCCTCTTCTTCTTCTGCTTCGTCAACGAAATGTGCTTTGTGTGCCTTTACCTTGCGCGACACTGGCCCACGCCCATCTTCGCCGACCCGCAGCTCCCGGCCATTTTCCGCGCTCTCCTCGGCGCTCACCCCAAGCTGCTCTTCCGCGCGGAAGATATCCTCCGCAGGCTCAGCTGGCCCCAACTCGTCGGGTTCCTCAGCCTCGGCCCCTGTGCAATGAAGCAGGTCATCAATGTCGTTCAGTTCTGGAAGGCGTCCAAGATCGTCAGTACCCTTCGGCGCGCACTTGGAATTACGGCTGATAGACACAGCTCGTCGGTGTCGATCTTGCTGAGCGACAGGCGCAGAGGGAAGCAGCGGCTATCAAGAAGGCGCGCAAGTAATTGACCGCCAATTCGGCAGTCTGGCGATCCAAGGCCCACTGGGCAATATCTACAGCCCATGTGCCCCGCATGTAATCATGATTGGACGACTTTAACGATTTGTTGACGATCCGGTGCAACGGAAAGCTGTGTCGTGCATCTAAAGACCATCCAGTGTCGACTCCTGACCTCAGTATCTTGCCGGACATTGAGTGAGATGAAGTATGCAATGTGACTGCTCACGGAGACAACAGAGGTATGCCGACGCAGCGATGAACGGCCGCCACGTTGTGGCGGATGGTCAAATCCGCCACCTGGCGATGTCCGAGCGCCATCCCACCGTCCTTCCTTCCTTCCTTCCACCGTCCTCATCTTCTTACTCCTGACTACACACAGCGATTCGCACCTGCAACACTCACTCTAAGCACTCACATAGCTCTCATACATCACAATGGCGCCGAAGGGTGTTTCTGCCGCTGAGAAGCGAGTGAGGAGTGAGTCGGCTCGAGCCTGGCTCCTGCGACGCAGCGACTGACTCCCGAAAGTGCTGGAGATCTTCCACGAAACGGTGAGCCATGGTGTCCAGGCTCTTGCTCATCGAGGCAGGCTGAGTTCTACACCTTGAAGGAGCTGGAGAAGATCGCGCCGAGTGAGTCATGATGGCTCGTCATGCAGCTCGCCAGACCGTTGCAGAGGCGCGATGCCTACTGAAAACTTCTTTGCGGGCTGACGGAAGCATCAGAGACCAAAGGCATCGGTGAGCTTCGCTAGATGGTTGAGCGGCGTAAGGAACGCCGGTTGAGCGGCGTGTAGTGGTTCAAACCGTCAAAGACGTGCTTCAGGACCTGGTCGACGACAACCTCGTCGTCTCGGACAAGATGCAAGTCGTTTCCTTCCTTGCGCCCAGAGATCAATCTGACTGATTGGTCCATAGCGGTACCAGCAACTGTGCGCAGACCGACGTTGCAGTCCCCTCGTACGCTTACACATGACAGACTTCTGGTCTTTCCCCTCGGCTGCCGGCGCTCTGGTGAGTTGACCTCGCTCTACATAGCCTCCTCTTTCCTGAGGCTGCTAACCTTCGGCAGAAACGAGGCGCACTAGACAAGGCGAAGAACGAGCTGAACGCTCTTGATAGGCGGATCGAGGAAGGTCGGGCCGCTTTGGCAACCGCGAAGAAGGGCAGGGAAGATACGGTAGGCTCACGTCAGCTTGGGCAGCGTTGGGCTTTACCAGCCGTCGCTGCCGCTGGAAGAGTGCTGGTTGACCTGCTCCTGCAGCCTGAACGTCGACGCCTCCTTGCCGATCTGGAGGGGATCAAAGCCAATGGTGAAGCCCTCAAAACCGAGCTAGCGGCATTCTCAGCCGCCGATCCGGCGATGTACGAGCGGAAGAAGAGGGCTGCCGAAGTGGCGAAGGAGGCCGCTCAGCGTTGGACCGGTAGGTTCCCTGGAGTCGTTCGCGGGCGCGCGTGACTCCCCTTCACGGGCGAGCTGAGCGGACATCAGGCACCTCACGCACGAGCTGATAGACAACAGATAACATGACGATGCTGATGCAGTACGCCGGCGGGCTCGGAGGACCGACGCCAGACGAGATCAGGCAGTCAATGGGACTCGGTCAGTGCTTCGTGTGCCGGCACAGGCGTTCATCTTCTGGCCCTCCTGAACAAAAGCCTGACTGTCTCTAGCGGAGGACTGGGACGAGCTCAAGTGAAACCACAACGTCGCGATGGCACCTGTCGAATCGCAATTTCCATCACAGCCAACATCAGTACAGTATACACTAGACACTTCCCGTCAAGATGCAAGTCATAACATGCTGTCCACACCTGGGTTGACGAGCGCTGGGCGCCGCTTGGCTTCTAAATATGTACATACAGGATCGGATCCCATGGTCCGACCGTCTTCCTCCCCTCGTCTCCTCCTCGTACCTCCACTGGAGATGTCTAGAAGTAATCTGACGGCCTGAACAGCGCCGAGATGGATTCACTGCGGAGCGTCAGCGCAGTCCACCTCGCAGGTGATCGTAGAGACTTACCCGTTGTGTGTTCGCCTGATGGACTCGGCGATGACGGGCGCGATGTCGAGCGTGGCGAGCGAGCCGCCGCACTGCTCCACCCGCGCCGACTGGTCGATCGAGTTGGTGACCTGAAGGGTGTCAGCCTTGTTGGAAGAGCGAAAGCCGGCGGCTTGGCGATCCCGCCTGGACTGACCACAAGGCGCTTGACCGGCAGGTCTCGGAGGTTCTGCATCGTCGTTTCGGACAGCAAGCCTGAGCGGGTCAGCGCATGTCCCAACCTGCAGGACTTGACCCACCGTGCGAGATGATGGCGTAGACTTCACGGGCGCCAGCCTCCTGGAGTACACCGGCGGCGAGACGGACGGTGTGGCCCGTGTCGATCATGTCGTCGACGAGGATAGCCACACGACCACGGACGTCGCCGACGAGCAGCTCGAGCGCGTCGTCGGCTTGGGCCTCTTCGGAGGTGGTGGACCCGGAGTCAGATCCGGCCGGCGTGGGCGGCACGGTCGGGATGGTGGACATGTTGACCGTGTGCATCGATGCCGAAAGGTCCCTCCGCCGCTTACGGTTGATCAGCGCGAAGTCCAAGTTGAGCGAGTCGGCCAGTGCCGTCGCCCTGCGCACCAGTCAGCAGATACCATCTCCCGGTGAGCCTGTGGACCTGCCGCTTGGCGCCACCGGCGTCGGGGGAGACGATGATGGCGTTGCGCCAGTCGGGAACTTCTTGCTTGATGTACGACACCATCGACGGCTCGGAAAACAGGTTATCTACCGGAATGTCGAAAAAGCCCTGGATCTGGGACGCGTGCAGGTCCATCGTGATCACATGGTCGGCACCTGCCACCGCCAGCAAATTGGCCACAAGCCTGCCCGCGCGTCAGCGCGGTCCACTCTATACAGGAGGTAAGGATGGCTCACTTGGCGGTAATGGGGGCGCGCGACTTGTCCTTCTTGTCCTGCCGGGCGTAGGGGTAGCACGGCACGACCGCGGTAATGCGCTTGGCAGATGCCGTCTTGCACGCTAAAGAAGACCGCATTAGCGGGATCTGGCGAAACAGTACGGACAGACTCACCGCTGACCATGATGAGCAGCTCCATGAGGTGGTCATTGATGCTGGGCGGGCTGGGGCTCTGGAGGATAAAGACGTCCTCGTCTCGAACCGACGAGTGGATCTGTACCGAGGTCTCGAGCGACAGGAACTTGGACACCGAGCATGGCGTAAGTGGGATACCGAGGCTGCACGTGTTAGCGGAGGCCAAGGGGTGTGTGGGTGAGGTCAAGCGGGTGAGGAGGGATGTGCAGGGTCCAGGCAGGTCGCGGCAGGGCCGGCCAAAGGAGGAGCAGAAGGTCAGCTGGACACGAACGTGCGACCAGAAGGAGACACAGATGTGCAGTCCTGGGCGGGCATCGATCAAGCGGGAAAGTCTCCTGGGACCACGGTGATAGTGGTGGTAGTAGATGAGAAGTGTACTAACCGGTTGGCGACCGCCTCTGCGAGCTTCGGATGACTGTTGCCTGAGCTGTCAGCGGTGCCCTTGCACATGTGAGCGGGTGCTTACCCGTCAAAAGCTTGATCGAGTTGCCAATCTGGTGCATGATGGCTGAGTCGTTCGATGAACAGGCTTCAAACGAGCTCGAGCTCTACTCGTGCGAGTGAATTGTGGTCAAGTGTGCACAGGTGCTGCTGCTGATAAGCGAGCAGGTCGGTTGCTTCGGCGGCTTCGGCGGCGTTGATAAGTGGTCGACGGGCGAGTGTCGTGAGGAGGTAGACTACAAGTACATGGGCGGGAATGTGCTGCTGTTTGATACGTGTGCAAGAGACATACAAGCACCTTGTGTCTTGAAATATCTCAGTGGTGAGCCTGGCAGGTCCCTCGCCTGGCTGGTCCGCGCCGTCGGCCCCGGGATTTTCCAGCCGAAGCCGGGGCAAACCTTATCACTGCCCTGGTCCAGTCAAGCGGGAGGAATGACGTGGATATCAGTGGCAGTCCCCCTTTCCCCCCCTCTCTGTCCCTCGCGTGGCTCTCTCTTACCAGTGACGACTTTATTTCGCGGCAGTAGTCCTCTCTCTAGTCTTCTTGGTCGTTGCAAGGGTGGAGCATATCCGCATCAGCACCAGACACCATGGCAGCTCAGTATGCTTGTAAGTACTCAGGTGCATGGTATATGTGCCCCGCTAATCCCAAGTCCGCGCATCCAAGGCAGCAGGTATCGTCGAGGCACCGGAATGGCAGACTACCTCTCAAATAGCCAGGTCAGTCCAGGTCCGCATTCACAAGCCGTGTGGCTTTCATCTTGCGAAACTGGACTGATGAACATCAGCGATACTGCCGACGTCAGATGTCACGCGTACTCGCCCAACGGCGAATGGTTCGCCTACGCCCTCAGCACAGGGTACGTCCGCGCTCTCGCTGTGGTTTGCAGTTCACGTCTGACTATCGCAGTGTGCAGCTGCTGCCTTCCGCGTCGAGCTCGACCACGCCCGCACGGACCATTCCATGCACGACAGCTGTGGCTCTGAGCTTCTCGCCCCTGTCCAAGACGCTGTTCACGTACGAGCGGCCTGTCAAGTCGGAGACGGACGTGCACAAGAATGTCCGTGCGTGGGACGTGACTACGGGCGAGGAGGTCGCCGGGTGGCACCACAAGGCCCAAGACGACTGGTGAGTGCCGCGATGCGATGGCTGGTGTGACCGGAGCTGACGCTCTGAAGGCAACCTGTGATGACGCCGTCCGAGTCACATCTCCTTCGCCCGTCCTCGTCCGACCTGCTGATCTTCACGCCGGCGCTATCTGTGCGGCCGTCACACCGCCTGAAAGCCGATGCGCCCATCCGGGGCGTCTTCGTCTCGAGCCCGGGCGCCCTTCCGCAGGGCACAACGTCGTCCAAGCCTGTTTCGCCATACAGCGAGCCGGCTGTCGCTGTCTGGCTCGGCGAGAAGAAGGGCGCCCCCGGTGGAGTCAGGCTGTACCCCCTGTCCCAGCTGCTCGGAGCGGCTGCGAAGGCCGATGGCGCCGACGGAGACGCCAAGACCGAGCACAGGGATCTGCCCACCGCAGTCGCCCGGAAAGCCTTCTACAAGGCCGACAAGCTGTCCGTCAAGTGGAACCTCGCAGGTACTATGGTCAGTCTCGCCCACGGGGCACCGATTTGCTGTCGGAGAGTGCATCCGCGCTGACGCGGCAGGCGCTGTTCTTGACGCATACGGACGTGGACGCGACGGGAAAGTCGTACTATGGTGAAACCAACCTCTACCTCGTCAGCCTAGATGGATCGTTTGATGGCCTGGTCGACCTAGGTGCGGCAATCCATCCCAATGACCGAGCGTAATTGCTGACCTCTACAGACAAAGAAGGACCCATCTACGACTTTGCCTGGAACCCGAACGGCCGCGAGTTCTCTGTATGCTACGGATGTGCGTCTTCTATACTCATCCCAAACGTCGCTGACGTCCGCCAGATATGCCCGCCCGGACTCAATCGTTCGACACCAAGGCAAAGCCCGTGCATCTGTTCGGCTCGGACCCGCGCAATTTCCTGCTGTACCAGCCTCAAGGGCGCTTGCTGCTCAGTGCCGGGTTCGGTAACCTCGCGGGCGGGATGGATATCTGGGACGTCAGCACCCGGACCAAGGTGGCCGAGTTCAAGTGAGTCACCAGAGTCGGTGATAGCGGACCCGCTGACGCGGGTGTAGGGCTTCCAACTCGTCCCACTGCGAGTGGTCACCGTGTGGGCAGTACATCCTTACGGCGACGCTGTCGCCTCGGCTGCGTGTTGACAACGGGATCAAGATCTGGTGGTGCGGCGGGCAGCTGCTGCACATTCATCCGCAAGAGCAGCTGTACCAGGCGGGATTCCGCCCGGGCACCATCGACGCCATGCAGCCGTTCCCGGCCGTTGTGCCCAAACCGCCGGCGGCCAACGAGTCCGTCGAGAAGTACCGCACCAAAGGCGATGCCCCTGTAGGTGGTAAGTTTCTCGGCGCAGCCGATATGAGTAACACCAGCTGAACTTTGTTCAGCTGTGGCGAAGCCCGCAGGGGCGTACCGCCCGCCTGGCGCACGGGGCACGACCGCTTCCGACGTGTACAAGCGCGACTACGAGGACACGTCGTCTGGCGCGATGACCCCGACGCCCATGTTCAAGGGAGGCAAGCCGTCTCAGCGGTACATCCCCGGCCAGGCCATTCCCGGCGCGGCTCCCCCTGGCGCGGTGCCCAACGGTACACCCAAGGACGACAAGAAGAAGCGCGTGAGGACCAAGCGTACCGCCGCAGGCAAGGCAGATGGCGCCGACGACGCCGCAGCGATCACCGAGGCGGTTCAGGCTCTGGACGTCGCTGGCGCCGCTGCGCCCGCAGGTGCCGACGGCGCCGATGAGGCCGTCCAGAAGAAGATCAGGAACCTGACCAAGAAGGTAAGTCCGCATTCCATGTGGGTGACCTCGCGCTGATGCCCGCAGCTCAAGGCGATCGAGGAGCTCAAGGGCCGCGTGGCCAAGGGCGAGACGCTCGAGAAGACGCAGCTGCAGAAGATTGACGGCGAGGCGGCCATCAGGTCCGAAATCCAGTCGCTCGGCGGACAGGCCTAAGCTGCGCTGTCGGCAAAGACCGGGCAACGATTCTTAATCTGTTGACCATCAACCACCACGCATCATCCTCAATCAGTGGTCCTGTAGCAGCATTCATCCATCAGAACGTATGCATATGCCCTGTGTCGCCTGGGTTAAGCGATGTGTATCGCGCCGGAGGTATCGTGCTGGATGACACCTGGTTGCTCCTAGTGACCATGCGGGCGCGTCGGCGTCCAAGAGCCTACTTGTTCTTGGCCGCGACGCCGACCTTCGATCTTGGGTCGACGGATCCACCGGCAGCGAGAGCAGCCTCCTTGGCCTACAAAGGAGGTCAGCAGTGGCTCGAAAGCGGCATCTAGACGCCGTATGGCTATGTCGACGGCGGGGGATACCTACAGCTTTCCTAGAGGGCGTCAGTAAAATCATTGGTGTCGGATCGGGGCATATGACTCACTTCTCCTGCAGAGCCTTGGCATCGCTATACCCAAGTCAGCCCAGACCGCTCGGACCTCTCACGCAGGGTACTCACGCCTCGCGCCGCTGCTGCGGGTTACCCGTCTTCTTAACGCCCTGGCTGGCACTAAGAGACGATCAGCTGGGTACGCCACCTCGCGGATCAGCTCCTACTCACGCCTTGGCCTGCTGCTTTGCCCTGTCCCGCTCGCGCTGGTCGCCTCCTGCGAAGTGGGTTAGAGCCTATACTCTGGCGAGGGGCAGATGAAGCAGGAGGAAGGAAGGGGGTTAGGCGGTCGGGGAACTGTGAGGGTGGTGGTACAGCAGGATTCAGAGTCTCTTCACAGGACGTGATCAGGTGGTGGAGAGGGATCAGTACTCACGCGTCATGATTGCCCGCAGTTAAGCAGTATGAGTTGTTGTTGTTGCTGCCAGACAATGTTCTCGCGACTTTTGACGAGCATCATCGACGGAATCAATCTGAGTGGCGGACGCGTTGGGTATACGCGTATTATGATTGTGCTTCATACGTCTAGGGCTATGGCTACAGCAATGGGATCTGGTACTCAGTGTTGCTAGGCTACACATTGCAGCGATATTCAATGCTTCTCTACGCCTCGCCTCGCTGGGCGTCCTCGCCCTCGCCTTCGGCGGGCTTGTCGAAGATGTCTTCGTCGTGAACGCACATCTTGCTGATGGAGCGGAGCTTGGGGCCGAACTTGATGAGCATGAACGGGATAGGGATGAACAAGACTGTGAGGCAACCGAGAAGAGTGTTACCCCACGCGATGCCGAGGTTGCCGAAGAGCGGGTTGGCGGCGATAGGCATGCCTGCGCCCATCATGGATCGGACAAAGTCGTTCGAGGCGAGGACGGACGCGGCGTATTCCGGGTACGCGTCGGGGAGGTACGTCAAGAACGGCATGAACATCCATGTTGCGCCGATACCGAAGAACGCCTGGGCGATGACGGGCGAAACCCAGAGTGTGCGGTTGGATGTCCATGCGAACCAGAACAAGCAGATCGGGAAGCAGAACGCAGCGAGCAGCGACATCGGTAATCGCTTCTCAGGCGCCTGGCGCCCCTTGTTCGCAACGTACCGAGGCTCGAAGTACAGCCTGCAGCAAATGAGCACACATGTCCATCGAAGCTGGTGCAGCCCGGCTTACCGGTTCCAGAGGCAGTACCCGCCGTAGGCGAGACTCGAGCCGACAAGCAAGCTCGCGAAGGGGAGGGTCGAGACTCCGAGGCTCCAGCCGTATCCCTGGGCGTAGACGATCGGGAAACTCTCAAAGTACGAGTACAGCACGGCGTAGATGAGGCCGACGTAGAGGTTGATCGCGAGCACGATCGGTTCCGTGAACGTCATGGTCAGCGGTCGGATGAGGGTCATCTTGACGATCTCGCCGCCGGTCATCTTGCCGGCGTCGATCTCGGACTGTGATTTCAGGTTCTGGTTGCCGGTAAGCTTTCGCAGACGCTGAGCCCGGCGCAGCAGAATGTTGTTGGCCGAGGTCTGAGGGGTCAGCAGGAGTATCTCCAGGTGACGCGCGTTACGCACCTCAGGGAGCGTGAAGGCGAGAAGGAGAAGCGAGCCGCCGGACAGCCACAGCATGATCCAGAACGCCCATCGCCAGCCTGCCTATCAGCGCTGTTCCCGTTCGCCCGGGAATGAACTCACCATTGGCCTCGACGGCGAAAGAGGAGATGATAGGGGCGAGAGCAGGTGCTGAGGCTGCAGCGAGACCGTACAGACCGATCGGGTACGGGAACTTATGCGGGGCAAAGACGTCCTGGAGGGATGCTCCGCCGGTAGCCAGTGGCGGGCTGCCGATGAAGCCAGCGAGGAACCGGAGGATGGCGAATCCCGCAAAGTTGGTGACGAGCGCGGTGGGCACCTGGAGAATACAGAACAGGGCGAGCGTGATGATGTACGGGATGTTCCGCCCGATGTGCGGGATCTCCGAGATGGGCGAGAGGAAGAGCGGTCCGACACCGTACCCGACGACAAAGAGCGAGATGCCGAGCGTGGCGACGATCTGCGATACGCCGAAGTACGCCATACCGTCCTCGATCGCGGGGGACCAGATCGAAGAGCCCATGTACACCGAGACGGTGATGAGCATGATGCAGAATGTCACCCAGCATTTCTTCACCAACGACCTACACGAGGCGCGTTAGCGCCGAGCTCAAATACCCAGGTGCTGTGCGGTACGTACCAGTTCTGAGGGTTCTCTGGGTCGTCGGGACCGTACCACGTCACGATATCGCGCTTGTCGATCCCGTCTTTGGTCATGTGCTCGTTATCGTCGTCCTCCCCGCCGCCGCCGACATTGACGGCTGTCCGGTCGGAACTGCCGCTGTTCCGCTCGCCCATCTCGGGGCGGTCGCCTCCTGCGGCGTGCAACCCCTCGTTCTGGACATTGGCAATGACCCGATCGCGCCGCATGTCCGCAATGGTCCGCTCCCCGTGCTGGCCCTGGCTTTCGCCGTCATCCTGCGATCGCTTGGTGCCGGACTTCTCGCCCTCGGCCTTCTTGCCTCCGAGGGGAGAGCTCTTCTGCCCGATCGCAGTGGACTTCTTCTCTCGAGGGCGGTACTGCTCCGGAAGGACAAAGTCGGGATGTTCCTCTGGGAACCGCAACAGCCGCCGGCCAGAGCCAAAGTACAGCAACTGCCCCACGAACTGCGGTATGTCAGCGCCCGCGGCAGGCGATCGTAGCAGGAGCCGGCTCACGGAGTCTCTGAATGTCTGGTACATCTTGCGAGCAGTGACAGTCGGCTGCTCTTCCTGCGCGTCCTTGAACCGATGGGTAGATAGATGGGTACGGATGCCACAAGCTCGACCTATCTATATGTACCGGGCTAGCCGATGCATTCTCCAGCCTAGCCGTCATGCGCGATCATGCGCCTGGCGATCGGGCGTGTGCATGCCTTTGTCGCCGACGTGATCGCTGGAAGCCGCTACAGCTGCCCAGGGCCCGCATTCGGACTGTGCCGTCTTGGCAAGGCCGACTATGCATCCCTGTCGCCGCACGGCGGTCACCTCTATCGGCACATGACGCGCAGACACGCGACGCCGACCGGCGGCGTCGCTCTTGACTTGTAATGCTGGAATCCCCCGTCCAACCAAGAGGCGATCGTCACATGCCGCAGGGGCAAACCCCTCGACTCGCCCGACCCGCTGTCGATCGCTCCACCCGAGCCGCCGGCATCCGTCAGGGCGGAACAGGTCGGCCGCCGCTTCGGGTCTGCGTTCACTCTCGCGTGCATGGGATGCAACGAGCGAAGGGCACACAGCCCACGTCACCTAGCATGCTGGATGCGAGAGTGCGAAAGGCACAGGGCCTAACCGAGATGAAGCGCGATGACGTGCAGTGCAGGATCACGATGACATTTCCGCTCGGGAAAAGGTCGGACAAATATGTTGGAGGAGGTTCGCAACGAGATGAACCCTTGTATGTGTGTAGTCAACATGCGATGCATTAGTGTCCATTCGCGAGTCATGCACAATATCCCGTGATGCCATCTACAGTATCGTGTCCGTGTCCGTGCCCATGTCGTGTCATTCTGGCGGCCGCGGACCATCCCGCGGCACTTCGGTGTACAATGGCGGCAGATCGACAATTTCCTCTGCGCGACCGGCGTCCTGGTGCCGCCTGAACCGCGGCTGCGGATCTGCTGTTCCTCCGGCGACACCACGGCGCGTCGCTGCGCCGGGGCCGTCGAGCGGAGGAGGAGGCAGTGCAGCGGGGATCTGGTCCGGATGGTCTGGGTTGGCGATCTGGAATGGCCCTTGCCGCCGAGTAGGGACCGGCTGAGCGAGCAGTTCCGCCTCGAGGCTGTTTTTCCCGCGTGATCCAGGCGGAGGCGAGCTGCTACCGCCCGCGCCCGCGCCAGCGGGCGCGTATGGCCTGTGTCCTGTCTGACGGGCGGATCCACCGCTTCCGTAGGGATGGTCGTAGTAGACAGGCGAAGGGGTGCTCTTACCCGGTAATGGACCGGCGAAGCCCGGTCCAGAGCGGTACTCGCCTTCACCAGCGAGCATAGCCGCTTCGCTCTCGCTCAACGACGAGACAGTCCGCCCGATATCGTAGGACGATCTCGCCGTACCCGTGCCGGCGGCGCCGTAGAACCGCGCGCCGCCAGGCGCGCCAGACGTCGGCGAGCCGAGGCTCGACCGCCCGCCGAGCGCGCCGGCGCCGGCACCGAACCCGGCGTAGCCCGCCGACGTGAACGTCCCGTCTGGCGAGTCGGGGCCGGGAGTACTGTCGAAGGGGTCGCCGCCGCGGTACAGCATGCCCTGGGACTCGTCCCTCGAGGCAGTCGAAGATGCCGAGGAGGAGAAAGTGGGGTACAGCCCACGCCGGCCGCCGTGCGCATGGCTCAGGTCCGAAGGGTACGGCTCGACGCGCGGCTGTGGGTCTGCGTAAGGGTCGTATACCAGTCCGCGCCGGCTACTCGCCCCGTCGGTCCCATCGTCGTGGTCGAGCAGGTCCAGGCCGGCAGCGGTACTGCCGCTGGCAAGCCGCCTTCCCCCGCCGCTACCTCCGCCGTGCTTGACGCGCAGCTCCTGCCCGTCTTGCATCCCACGATGGCCTTCCCGCCGCCGTCGACGCCGTCGAAGCAGCAAGAAAGCTGCGAGACCCCCAATGGCAAGTAATGCCACAATGCCAATAGCCACCCCGGCAATTTCCCCGCCAGTCAAGCTCGCACCGCCGGTCGATTCGACAGGTAATGGCGAGAGCGTCGACGCCGGCAGTGTGTTGGTCGCTATGCCCAATGGCCAGGAACCCGTCGAGGGTACTTGCCCAGCGACGCAGGCTGTCTTCGTTGATGTATCCACTTGGTAAATCCCTGCCACACCACCCCGGCCGTACCCGTTCTTATTACTGAAGCACCATCAGCAACCGCGCTCCGGCGCGGGGGGCCAGAGGGCTACTCACTTCATCATGACGGTGAAGCGCGTGCCGGCGGTGAGGTTGAGCTGCCAGTCTGTCTCGAAAGACCGGTCATCGCTGAAGGGGATATCGAACGGGTAGAACCCTTGGTCCAAGGGGACGATCGTCGCGTTGTAAGGCGCGTTGGACCGCGACCCATCCCATGCAAGGTCGAACCCGGGTGAACACTGCTTCGCCTGTCCAGATACGGAGAAGGAAAACTCCTGGTTTGTGTAGTTCTGCGACGCCGTATTGAGGCACTGCGTCTGCGCCGACGGGCCCGTCTGCTGGATCTCCGCCGTGCCGCCTGCACAATATGAGCTGGCTGCCGCTCGGCGGCAGCGGCAGGGGACTCACCCGACCCGACGCCGTGCGCATCCGACATCTGGACGACGTAGTTGGTTCCGTAGTTGAGCTGAAGCTGGATCGGGTACGACCCAGACCCGTGCTGATCATAATACCTCGAGTCGATCGCGTACATGTATGGCTGCCCTCCCATTGGACTGCGGTCAGCTTTGACGCCGGAGACGGGGACCTACATGATCCAACACCGGATCGGCGGCGTGGCGTTCTGCCAAATCAGGTTGATCGTCTGTGACACCCAATCAGCACCATCCCCCCAGCCGTGCAGCGGAAAGTCCGACCCACGTCGCATTGAAGCGTCCTGGTCGGCCAGTAGAAGTAGAAATGGTTCTTGCCCGCTTGAGCGCTCGCAAAGCCAGGCATCAGCAGCGCGAACCCCGCAGCAAGCACCGCGCTGGCGCGTGACATCCTGTCGTCGTCGTCGTCGCCGTCGTCGCACTCGTGCCGCGCCTCCTTAGCAATCTAGCATGGATCCGAGGATGTCGCCAAGAGTAAGATCGATCACGTAGATGGGCTTAGAGCGACTGCCGGATGCCCGGAGCGAGTTGGGTCCTTTACCGCGATCTCCCCGCGTCGCAACTGCAGGTCTGTTCAGACCTTTTACAAGATCGCGTTCGTTCTTCTACTCTGACTTGTATATGACTATATGTGGGACTAATACCAAGGCCAAGAAGTGGTCTACGCCCACGGTCAGTCCTTCTCCTCCCTTGTCGGTGCCAGGCCAGGCTGTGCTGCGCGCACACGGCGACAGGGCCCGTTGATCTTTTGAAGGCATGCCGGCATCCTCGTCGCCACATGTCACGCCGAGCACCAGCCAGGGCAGACATGGCACGCGGGCCGGTCGGAGGCAGAATGGGTCAAAGTGGGGGAAGGGCCGGCGGAGTGGAGAAGGTGGGGGAAAGTGGGAGTTGGGCAGCGGGACGTGGAGGACCGCGAGGACCAGCGAGAAATGTGCACCATTTTGGAAGAGTCGTCTTGCTACTGTACGACTGTTACGAAGATTGTTTCTGCTGTGACACGAGGAGGATGTCGCTGAGGGACATGGACACGGAAATGATGGGCACATATGCCCAGCTAGTCGCACAAGCGATGATCCCCATCGTCATTGGTTCTTTCAAATCGCTCAAAGTAGGTCAACGCTTGCTGCTCAAGGAAGCAACGCTGATTCAGGACAGACGCCGCAGAGCACCATCGCGCGGCGTAAACGGATGCGTGACCCAAAGGCGCTTCTTACCGGCCATATCGACGAAGACGAGGAAGAGGACGCGTTTGACGAGACGCTGTCGTGGGGTGACACGCTGCTGTTCCCCGTCATTGGAAGCATCACCCTCATGGGGTTGTTCCTGATCATCAAGTATGCGGGAACCAAGTGGATCAACCTCGTTCTGGGTGTCTACCGTCAGTGTCTCTTGCGCCCAAACTAGACTTTGACCGGGAGTGCAGCGGTACTGACGTTGCAGTGTCTGGAGCCGGCATGTTCGCCATTCATTCCGTCGGTCCTTCTATACAGACGGGATGTACTGCCACTGACTCGGAGCCAGACCTTTTCCACCGTCATTGCATACTTCTGCCGCAAGACAGGCATCAAGCTGGCGACGTACCACATCCGCATTAGCAAGAACATCAAGCGTGAGCTCGCGCCGAGGGCGTGCTCGGAAGGAAGCTGACACCCCGCAGAGGTCTTCCACCTGCCGCTGACGCTGCCTTCAATTCTGCTCATCGTCCCGTCCATCGCCCTGCCCCTGGCCTACGTCCCGCTCGGCCGGCCATGGATCCTGTCCAACTTGATTGCCGAGTGCCTCGCCACGACCAGCTTGGCCTTCATCCGCCTCGACAGCTTCCTCACCGCGGGCGTGCTCCTCGCTGTTCTCCTCGTCTACGACATTTTCTGGGTGGGTCGGGGTCCTTGTCAGAATAAGTAGAGTACTGACGGGCAGGTCTTCGCTACACCGGTGATGGTCACAGTGGCGCGTAACCTCGAAGCACCGATCAAGCTCGTCGCTCCTCGACCATCGTCGTCCGGCGTAGATTTTGCGATGCTCGGTCTCGGTGACGTCGTCGTCCCCGGCCTTATGGTCGCCTTGTGCCTGCGGTACGACCTGACGCGGTACGCCGAGGAGCGCACAAATGAAGACGTCTCCCCCCGAAGCGCGTTTGGCAAAAGTTATTTCTTCGTCGCCCTGGCGAGCTACCTCGCTGGATTGGCTATCACCATCGGCGTCATGAGCTGGACAGGCAAGGCGCAGCCTGCGCTGTTGTACCTCAGCCCCGCGTGCAGTGAGTCGGATCCAGGCGTTCAGATGTGATGCTTTGAGTTGACACGGGTGGCAGTGATCGGACCGGTCTTCCTGGCTCTTGTACGCGGGGAGATCAAGCACTTCTTCGCCTACAACGACTCGCCCGACTCGTCTTTCGCCAACGGACGGGACGAGACGATCGAGGCCGGGTCGGAAGTCGCGCAGAAGGCCCGTGCCGAGGCCAGAGCACGTGCTGCCAATGGCGCGACGACCGAGAACGGCGCTGAGGAGCAGGAAGCGTCTGCCTCGGGTGAGCAGAATGGCAATGGAGAGGAAGAGCGAGCCGGCGGCGAGCCGGAGGACGACAGCTGGATGGAGGGCGGCGTGATGACGGGTCAGAATGCATCGGACGGCAAGGCCCGCCGCAGGAAGGGCAAGAAGAAGTAACTAGGCGGATAGATGCATTCGGTGAAATAGGCCCGAGATCCGGGATAGTTACCCCCGTTATAGATAAGCCTAAAATAATTGGAGATGCGATGATGAATCCGGACTAGCGGGAAATGGCGTGACCGCTGAGGTCCTCTTCGCACAACGTGCTTTGAATTCTCCGGTAACGCTCTGGTCCTCATTTCTCCCTCGCTCTCATACAGAGTAGCCTTTGTGCATACTGTAGCAAGCAAGTAGAATTTGGACGGGGCCAGACCACGCAACGCCACAACCGACCAGGGGCTCGTTTGACCCGATCACGCCAGCGCAGCGCTGGAAGAGACCGGCCGACGCCGAAACCATTTCCGAGCCGAAAGACAGGCCTTCGACCCAGGCCTCGCCTCGTCGGTAGAACGCGCAGAGCACGCACGCCTTTCGGTCCGTATTGGCTGCTTGGTCGACACGCGGAAACGCTCAGGCGCACCACTTCAGGGACCCCGACCCGGTGGAGATTTCGACACATCCAGCGGCAAAGTTTCAATCTCGACTACATTCGTTCGGTCAACTCCTAGTCCGAATGTCTCCAGTTGGATCCCGGTGAGACCCGAAACTGAATTCTCTGCGGCGGAAGACAGGGCGTAGGACAAAGGCTCGAACATCTGTACGGGCTTGCAACATCGCTGCGTCGGTCTCAACGCAACACATTGAAGCGGTGGACGACATTGGGGCCTTGGAGGCAGTGAGGAGGAGGCGTGTGCGACATCGACCGCCATGCAGGGCTGGGCTTCAATACCTGCGGGCTCGTCCTTGCCATCGCCTATTATTCCCTCGCCCAATGGCGCATCACCCGCCAGCGGGCAGCCCGGACCGCCGACCGCGGTGCCTCATCTGAGCCATTCTGACCCATGGGCACACCACTTCATCTGCTGCGACACGCCGCATGCAGCGTCAACATCGACTACTCCGCCCAATTCGAGTGCCGCCGCTTCGCCGTTCGCCACCCCGTTCATGAGCCCCGCTGTCGCACAGCACGCGGGCGGAGGCGTATCCGAAGGGGCACAAGGGATCGCGCATCCGTTTCCGATCCGATTGGATCTCGAATTCAGCCCTTCTTCTTCTTCCTTGCCGGAGCATCGGCGCACACCTCAGCAAGTATCATTCGATAACGTGCCCGCGGGCCAGGCTGTCGGTCCATTGGGTGCGACAGCGGCTCTGGAGCGCATGGGCAATCTGGCAGGGAACGGAGAAAACGGACCAGCTTGCGCCGAAGGCGCATTTAGGTGCGACCAAGCCGACTGCACTGGCGCAGATGTATGCGAGGGCTCGACGGCGTGTTCGGTCGTCGAGTGCTGCGCCGATCCAGACTGTGACGTCGCGTGTGATGCCGACAATTGCCACGAAGACCATCCACCCGTTCTCGGCGGGTGCGATACCTGCGGTGAGGCAGGGGGAGGCATGTCCGGCGAGGCAGCGCTCGCAGAGTGGGCGTGCTCGAAAGAAGGGTGCAAGGCGATAGAGCAATATGTGCGTCCGGAACCTCTTCCGTACGTGATAATATGCTGACAGGAGGAACAGTTGCAATGCTGCACGCTGCCAAATTGCGACTTGCCGGTCGTGACTCCACCCGCCGACGCGGTGGGAACGTCTGCGACGCACTACCACCTACCCCAGTCGGCCATGCCGCCGGCTGCTGCGGCTCCGCCGCCGCCGACGTGGCCATGGACGACGCCTTCGTCTTTAGGCAACTCGCCGACAACCCTTCCTACCGTACCGCAACCGCAGTCCCATCCACACCACGGCCACGCCGCCGATATCGACCCCGCGACACATGCTACCAACGGCTCGACGCACGCACACACATCTCATGGCGGGCACCACTCGCACTCGGTTTCCCAGGCGTTCCCTCAGCATACCTTCCAGCAGGCCGTGCACGTCTGTCACTGGCAAAACTGCCACTTGGCCTTCCGGTCCATGCCGGATTTACTGGCACATGTCGCATCGGACCACCTCAATGCGCCTGGCTTCTCCGCCACTGCTGGGTCTGTGCTTGGCAAGGCAAGTCCCGAGGCGGTGGAGCAAGGGCGTCGCGACTCGGGACAGCCGGCTGTCCCAGCCAACGCTGGGCTGCCCGGCCCGTCTGGAAGTTCCACACCCCTACCTCTTGGCATGTTTGGCAGCCAGCAGGCTGTCCAGACCCTATCGCTTCCACAGAGTGTTGAGCGGTCGAGTCAATTGCAAAGCCAGGCCGACTCGCTTCCACCAGCTGCGCCAGTCGCATCACAGCAGCAGCAGCAGCAACAGCTCTTCGGTCAGAACTCATCGCAGCAGACCGGCATGCCGGACATGAGCGCTTTCCCCTTCACGTTTGACGCTCTCACGGCCAATCTGCAAAACGCCGACCCTCTGCTATCGTGCTTATGGGACGACTGCTTCCCGCTGCAAGACTGTTGTGCGACGGAAGACCCGGCGTGTCCGCCACATCCGCTTCAACACGGTCAGCAACCGGTAACAAGCCAGCAGCCGGCTGGACCGGCGTTCCAATCTGGAGGAACGGTTGGCAATGGAGAAGGCCAGAGCGCTGGCCAGAGTGTCGGCTCGCACCACGACCAACATCACCATGCGATGGTTGGCATTCAACCGCACTCACACTCGCATGCCCACGGTCACTCCCACACGCACAACTCCACAACCGGCGAGCCGTTCAGCCCGCAGACGATGCTGCGCCATGTGCTGGAGGAGCACCTTGGCGTCACCCCCGAGCTGCTCTTTGGCGACATGGCGGGCAAACGCCCTGCACAGCCCGCGGCGCCTCTGCCCCATGCGCCGCTTGTGCCTAGTCCAGCGCACGCCGAAGCGATCTCTCGAGCACATGCCGCCTTGCACCATAACCATGCTCACGGGCATCACCACCACCATGCCGTTCCTCTTCTCCTCACCCCCCCGTCGTCCTCGTCCTCGTCTCCCCCGCCAGCAGGCAAACCGCTTATTTGCCAATGGCCCGGATGCACGCACACTGCCGCCTTCCCGTCGGCCGCGAGCCTGATGGACCACCTCGCCGAAGACCATATCGGCCGCGGAAAGGACAGCTACGCCTGTCTATGGGGCGAGTGCGCCTCGGCCGGCGGCGACGGGACGCATCCCGCCGGCAGGGTGTTCAGAAGCAGGCAAAAGGTTTTGAGGCACTTGCAGAGTCATACCGGGCACAGGCCGTTCGTGTGCGAGGTGTGCGAGCAGGCGTTCAGCGAAGCGGCGCCGCTCGCGGCGCACATGCGCAGGCACGCTCAGGAGAGTGAGTCTGCCAGCTGTCAAAGAAGGGTCCGGGGCTGACGCATGGTGTGTAGAGCCGTTTGTGTGCGATCATCCAGGATGCGGAAAAAGATTCGCCATCAGCTCGTCCCTGACCATCCATATGGTAAGTCGCAGGTCACGAGCGAAGATGAGGCTGATGGTTAGCGCACGCATAACGGGGAGAAACCGTTCGTGTGCCCGCACTGCTCAAAAGGCTTTGTCGAGGCGTCCAACCTCACCAAGCACATACGAACTCGTAAGTCGGTCTTAGACCGGTATGGGTACGGTGCTGACGCACTGCGCACAGACACGGGCGAGCGACCATTTGCGTGCCCGCATCCAGGATGTGGGAAACGGTTCCCTCGGCCGGACCAGCTCAAGCGCCATATGGGGATTCACGACCGCGAGGCAAACGTAAAGGCGGACAAGAAGATTGGCCATGGATGAAAAGATGGCTACATGCAGTACCTAGTCAGAAGCAGTATAATCATGCAGGGGCGAAGCGCGCTTGATGGGTATTTGCGGGCCAGATGGACAGATCAGGCCAGGCTGCGGCGGTACTTGACGAAAGCGGCGAGGTTCTCGTACGCCTCCTCTGCCTGCGCCCTCATCCGCCTATCCTTGCGCTTGTCGACCGAGCGGGCCTGCACGAGTCAGCTCTGGTCGTAAATCTTCACTGGACAACAGCTCACCTTGGATCGGACCTTGGCGACCATACCGGCGAGAACGGCGAGGTACCCTTGTTGGCGGAACACCTGGTCGTACTCTCTTGTCTCGTCGGCGTAGATGTCAATCACGGCGTTCAAGAGCGCGACGAGCACCTCGACGGGCGCGCCTGGGGTGTCTGCCGCGGCGGACAGCTGAGACACGATGAACCCGCTGATGGCCTGGTTCTCCTCGAGCGACACTTTCGGCCGCGCGGCGAGGTTTGCCAGAAGGTCGATGATGCGGCTGCGGGCCGAGTCGGCTTTGACCAGCGGCGCGGAAGCCACGAGCGCTTCTATCTGGTTAGGTGATACTTTCTGCCAAGTGTCAGCGCGTCCGCCTCGTGACGTAGAAGAGGAAGGTACCAGGTCGGCAAGAGCGACCTTGGCGACGCCCCATGCGGCGCCGCACGCCGCGGCGAGAACCTCGCCGCGCATCTCTTGGCCTCGTTGAGGCAGGACATCCTGCTCCGCCACCAGGGGAAGCACGATGGCGAAGACGCCCTCCCACGTCGCCTGGACCTGGCCGTCCGTACCGGCCTGCAAGGCCGGCAAGGCCTTGAGGACGGATGGCGAGTCTGCCGCGGCGGCAGCCACGGTGAGCATGAGGTTGTTGAGCGCCTCGAGCGCGCGGAGGTGCACGACCGACAGGGCGGCCGTTGTCGGCGGGTGCGGCGACGGCTGCGATGCCGATGAAGGCGGGAACGACAGGCCCGTCGGGTGGGCGAGTCGCGCGAGGCGTTCCGGTAGCCGCAGCGTGTTGATCAAGTGGGGCAGCGTCGCGGCGTTGCTGACGCCCCATTGTCCCTCGGCGTCCGCCTCGTCGTCGTCGCCGTTCTCCGACCCGTGGCCATTGCCGGTGCCGTACATAACAGCCTCCATCTCGTCCAGCACGGGATCCCGCGCCGAGTCGATCAATTGCTCGTCATCGTCTACGTCTTCTTCGACATCGGAAGCGTCCATCGCCTCGTCCTCATCTGGATGATCAGCAAAACATCTTCACTGTCCGTTGAAAGCTCACCCTCGTCTTCGTCGGCTTGCTCCGCCTTCAAGCCGGACGGACCTTCTGCGTCCTCTGGGTCCTCCAGACCGGCACACACGCCAGTGAGGATCTCGAGCGCGATGGAGACAGTGTACAGCAGCCGCTCGATCCGGTCGAGCGAGATCTCAGCCGGAGACCGGTAGTCGGTCTTCATCCCCTTCTCTGCCCCGGTTGCCGGTATTTGCTGCTGAGGCTGGTGCGTGAGCCTCGTTCGGGCGAGTACGCGACACGAAAGTACTTACTACCTGAGCGACCAGGTCAGACACCTTAGCGACCACTTGCTCGAGGTTGACGTCCAATAGGTCGTTAACCAGCGGGAGAACAACATCGCTCGTCAGTGCTCGGAGGTCGAGCGCGTCGTCGGCTGGGCTGTCCAGCTGGACCACATTCCGCAGCACGCCTGGAGGTCAGCGTCCGCATCATGTGTGGGCGCATGAATATGCTCACCACACAGGAGCAGCCTGATCAGAAGTGCCCGGCCGTCATCCGCCTCGAGCTCGTCTCCAAGAGCGTCGCCGTTCGTCTTCTTCGACTTGCCCTTGGCCTTCTTGGAGCTTTCGCCGGCGGTCCGGTGGTCTTGTCGGCAGATCTGTCCCAGGGAAACAAGCGCAGTCGGGTGTCGGAGCAGAGCGTTGCGGAACGGCGGGTTGTCCTGGCTCAGCGAGTACAAAGCCTGCGCTGTTCAGGCATCAGCTCGAGCCTAGATCCGGAATGTCCAGTGGTGACCTACAAGAAGCCAAAGCGACGCCAGAACCGGTAATATCCCTGCCTTCCAGCACCTTGACCAGCAGCCCTTCGACGCCTGCAGCGTTCACAGCGTCGAGCGTCTTGTGGCTCGTTTCGGCCAAACACCAGATCAGCGAGATGACGTTCTCGCTCAAGCTCAAAAGGTGCTTTCGCGACTGCAGCTGGGCGTCGGTAAGCTCCGGCGCTGTCGTCGGGTCAGACGCCAGAATTGAGTCGACCGTGGTGGAGATCTACCAGTCAGCGCTCGGGCGACCCATGCGAGGTGATAGTGCCCACCTTGCCCATCAGGACGTTGAGGTGCGCCATGACGCCCTTGTTGTACATCTCTCCACAGAGCTCATGACCGCCGTCAATAGCCAGATTCCTGGTAGCCAGTCAGCACCATTCACCATTTTTACTTCGCTGATGCCTACCTCAATGCGCCGGAAGCCTCGACGACAACCTCGTCGACATCATCCGACAGTCGTTCAATCAACTCGCCAACGACGTTCCTGCCCTGGAACAACCTCCGGGTCGCCGGGTCATTCTGCACCAAGTTGCAAATAGCCGCACATGCCCACGTCCTGTCCGCATACTGAGGCGACTTCAACTGCGCGACGATCTCAGCCGTTACCCTCCCATATTCCGAGGTTTGACCCACCTTGTTCAAGATCGGAAGCATCTGCCTTTCCTTGGCGGCATCAGCCTTGCCTTCTGCCCGACCACCACCAAGATGGCTATCAGGCACTCGAATGGGGTTGTGCCTCCATGCCTGTGTCTTCTTCTTGGTCTGCGCCTTGCCCATGGTGATACTCTGTTCAAGACTGAGGTGACTGGCGATAGATGCAGAAGCGGAGACAAGCTTTGCGTCAAGTGGACCATAGGATGGCCGGAAATTCTGACCTGCACCGTGGGAAGGTGGAGGAGTAGTCTGGGGCTCCAAGTCTGGTCGGTCCACTTCAACAGCGGTTCATTCAACTTGTTTAGTTTCTCTTATGCCTCTCTCTCTCTCCGAGCTCGTCTCCATGAGCACCGCTGCGGTCACTATGGACAGCTTACGGCGCTGCGCCAACTGAGAGACGCATCCCACTGTCTTCGACAGTGGCAGCCAGGTTCCTCACACCTGCGCTCCCTCCCTCTCCGACAGAGTCCGAGCGCTGCTCTTCTGCTCGGCCGCCTCTGCCTGACGCGGTCCCGTGCTCCGGTGCTCATCCCCGCTAGGAGCAGGAGTGACAATCCCTCCTGTCTGTCACAAAGAGCCGAGTGCCCATCCCTCCGCCTTTTTCAGCTCGGACGCGTCAAGGCACGCACCCCTCGCGAGCGAGGTCCTCGGCGCACAGGTTCTATCCCTCGCCATCAGGAGCAGAAGTGTCCATCTCTTCTGCCTGAGAGAAGTCAAGTGTCGATCTCTGCACTTCCTCAGTCCGCTCGTTCCACGCGTTCCCTTAGAGCACGTCTTGTGTGGGTAATCTTCACACGCAAGCCGACCCATGCGTGCCGTCCGTGTCCCCCTGGGAGCAGACGGGGTCCAACCCCTTTGCCTGTCAAGAAGCCAAGTGCCCATCCCTTGCCTTTTTCAGCTCGGCCGCGCCGAACGTTGATCGACGGCAGAAATCGCATCGTCCGCGAGGCTGCGACCCATCAGCTCATCGCTGGTAGGGCGTCCACCTTGCGACTGCCTACATCCCTTAACGCGCACCCCACGGTGGACGACCAACGGGATGAGTGTGCGTGCCACCTCATCCAGTCACCGTGCCGCACGTGTAGTTATGTATAGAGGACATATGCATACAAGTGGCTCGTGCGATGTGACATGAAGCGGTGAGCCGCGACAACCGATGCTGGCAGAGTGCGTAAGGACTCGGGACGAGCTAGACGAGAAACCCCCTCGCTCGCTCAGAAGCGCCGCCCTGCGCCCGCAGGGGGACCCCGCGGCCCCATGCCATTCCGGGATTGTTGCTGCTGCTGCTGTTGCATCTGCTGGGACGGCGGCTGGTAGTGCTGAGGTGGTGGCGGCTGTTGAGCGCGGTATGACCCATTCTGCATTGGCGGCGGCGGGGGGCGTGATCGCGGGTCGTAGCCGTTCGCAAACTGCATAGGACCAGGCGAAGGTCTTCCGCCGCCGTTACTCGGTGGCTGTACCGGCCGAGAGGGCCCCGCGCCGCCAGGAGGCTGGCGGTACCCTCCCGGGCCGGAGGGCGCCACGCGCGAGACGAGCCCCGGATCCCGGCGGTACGTCTGCGCGAGGTTGGCCGCTGGCGGGGCAGTAGACGCGATGCCGGGACCCATGGGTCTGCCTGATGGTGGGGCCGAGGACGACGACGCGATGCCCGCTCCAGAGCTGGGGCCAACTGGCCTCGACCCCGTCGAGGCAGGTGCACGACTTAATGGCGGAGCGATGGGTCGCGATGCCACGGCGGAAGTAGAGGCCGGGCCTGCGGTACTGCCAGATGGCCGTGGCGCACCATTTCGCTCAGCCTGCTGCATGATCTGGTCGCTGCGCGTGTGAGTGGCGCACTCGACACCTTGTGACGCTCAGACTCACTCAAGCAGGTTGAGGCACGCGCAGCACACTACCCATTCGACGCAGTCCTCGTTGCCGACGCCGAGCGTCTGCCACACCATCTTCTCGTCCTCGGTCTTGCCGGTGATGCTGATCCGCGTTCCACCACCCTTCTCCGGCGGGTTCTTCGAGATGCGCCCGAACTGGCACTCGTCAGCACCAACGGCGCGCGTCTCGAGGCGGCATCGCGGCTCACCTCTATCCGCTTGGGGGGAATCTGGTGACCCGCATACTTGAAATAGAACATCGTCCAGAACTCGGCATTGGGATTGGGCTTTGAGATCTGGTACAGCGGAGTGTCGTCCTGGTTGACGATCTTATAGATTGGGGACATGATGCCCGTGTTCTCGATCGTCCACCTGAGGTCGCGGGACGCCTCACACCGCACGATTTTGGCGGGCGGGTTCTTGGACCCGAGGGCAGGCGCCGAGGCTGTCGCGGCCATGGGCTGCGAGCCTCCTCGCTGAGGAGGGAACATCTTGGCGACGCATAGGTCACCCTGGGCCGAAGGCGTCAACAGGTAGTTGACGCGGTTCTGCCGATCAACCACTGTACAGTCTTCCGCTGCTCATAAACAAAGGGAGCTGACTTACCTCCTCAGTATGCAGATAAGAGTACAAGACCTGCTGGGGCTTGCCTGAGATGCATCAATACGGGCAGTCTCTGACTGGCCGGGTTCAACCCACCATGAGGCGTGACGATCAATGTCGGGAGAGCTCCAGGCATGAGTTCATGATGGGGAGACGTGAAGCTGGTGAGGCGGTCAGCGTAGTTCAGCCAGACCCCATGGGGCAGCCCGGAGCGCTCATAGAGGAGACAGGACTTACACCGTGTATATGGCTGTAAGGTTGCCATTGGGCGTCCAGAACATGATGAGCAGATTGTGTTGAAGGCACGAAGCCAAGACAGAGGTGAAAGGGATGAAGTTGAATGCAGTGGGGGTCGTGCGAGCGTTTTGTTTGGTTTCGGGGAGTCGTGACGCGTGCAGGCGGGAGATGTTCAGTGTTCGCAGAGAGGAGCAGCGTCAGCACAAACACAAGTGAGACATGTACAGCTCATTCCGCCGCGTTCCACGACCGACTGCCCGCCTGCGTACCAGCCGCGAGTGCTGCCGGGATGGACAAGCCGCGGGGCTGACTGCTCTGGGATCCATAGATGGCAAGATCAACTCACCAGCCATCTTGAATGTTGGGCGGTCGTGCTACGCCAGACACAGTGTAGAGGAGCGCCGCTTAAATCGGCGAGATCTGAGACCAGTACGGGAAGGACGGGTCCGGGCAGGTGCGGAGTTGGATGACCGGGCTCTGCGAAGCAGCGGTATGGCTTTCAGGCCGATAGCGGAGCACAAAGCCCTAGCTGAGAGGTCGAGAGTGGAGTCGAGGAGTCCAAGCGGGACTCAGATCGCCTTGGGGTGAGTTGTTGTTGACTGAAAGAGCCTGTGCAACCAGCTCCTTTGAGGACCTTCGTTCAAGGAGGCCGGGGCCCTCGCGTTTCAACTGGATCGACGCGTGCCCCACGCGGCTCTCTAATCCACCGGTAGGTCGGGGTCGTGTGTCGTTCAAGGGCAGCGAGTAGCTGCAGTCGTGATGGTGCAGACGTCAGCCTCGAAAGAAGGCAGCGAGATGTCAACAGGGTGAGAAAGGGGCAACGACGCAAATGGCGTCAATAAAGAATAAGGATGTCTCGTGCTTCGTTCGGTTCCCGGGTTTTGATGCCGGGGCGTGTTTTGGCGCAGCCCACCTGGCGAGCCGGGTCCATCCAGACGGAACTCTCATCTGACCCTAGATCCCGTTATCTCTCATGCATGCATCCTTGTTGTCTGGCACCGGACAATAGTGTATGGCGGCGCCTCTACCGAGACGCAGGCATGTCTTGCATAAGGCCGGCGCGGCGGACCGAACCATGCTCAGGAGAAAAAGCGCCTGCTAGGTCGTCTGTGGGCTCTGGCATCTTGCACTCGTTGCTCATGCATCCAAGGCTATGGAGACTCCTCCACTGGTGCGCTATCTAGTGGCCGCTTTTGCGCAGCCCATTCGATCAATGAACCTGCCTATCTCTTGTGCTCGAAGGATGGCGGTGCCATCCCTCTGACCGCGGACCGGCGGCTAAGCTGTGTTCGATCGCTTGGTGCCTCACAGTCCGTCCACCAACGTCGCCTAGGCACTCCCCACACGTGGTTGTCCGCCTCGGACGGAGCCATAACTACTGCTCGACAGACCGTGCCTGCGAGGGTGCCCGATCCAGTCTGGGACGATACGAACGTTGTCCGCCGTTGCGCCGATCTTAGCATCACCCACGCAGCATGCAAGGGGGAGATAACGGGTGGGCTAATTGCAGATCGTCTCTCCGTTGGAGCTACCGAATGTGCCGAACAGGGCGTTACAGCTGTGCTCGAAATGGCGACGGCGAGGCCATTCCCGGCCCTCCCTGAAGCTATTTTGGCCCAACCGGGGAGTCTCCCCGCTTCCGCGTATGGACGGGTGGGTCAAACCCATTCGACGCGTGTCTGTCACATCTGCTTGTGCCAGGCTGGAGATGTGCCACAACAACGCGTTCAGGTGTGCGCTATCGTGCATTCTGAAGCGAGAGATTGCACTGCCACACCGATGTCATCATTGAAGCTTGGCTGTTGACCGGTTGTGCTGCTGCGGGGGCGACGTGGGACGGCGACGGGGGCCGACCGGCGATGCAAGGAGAAACTGGACGATTACGCAATCGCCTGAGGGCGTCGGCAGGTTCCGACGGGGAGTGTGCCCCACAAGGCGTGAGAGCCAAGGGAGAGCGAGGTGTGAGGGCGGAAGGTTCCGCGAAATTTAGGCAGAGCGCGGCGCCAAGCAGGCCAACGGCGCTTGGCCACTTGGCATCGGCCAAGGGCTTGGCAGACCCCCCAAGCCGCTCTTGGCCCCCCTCCATTCAATATACACTCCCCCGCCCACCCACTCGCCGCCCCTCTTTCTTCTTCCACCGTACATCGTGTGTTACCAACCCCGCTCACCGTCAACATCGTCAACATCGTCGATACGACAACACGACGACAGTAACAGCGACTACCGCTGCATAGCACACATACCTCTACCTGTTACTGCGCCCAGCAGGATCGACAGGATCCGCGTGGGAACTCCTTTTACGCCCATACCTGAACAAGACCAGGTCGACCAACCGGCCTTTCAAATCGCCATGTCTGCCACCATGGCATACCCCTCGCTGCCAGGCGCGACCGGCAATTACCTCGCGCCCATGCGGTCTCAGCCTTCGTCTTCGGGCTCGCCCTCGTCAGCCGGACCCGTCACACCCGAGGGCCCTTACGCCGAGCACCCAGCCCATGTGCGGGGCGAGTCTTACTCGTCGGACCGCCGAGCGTCCAATGCCTCCAACGGCTCGGCCGGTGCCGCGCCCGCCGACGCCGGCGCCGAAGATGCGATTGAGTGCAAGTGGGCGGGATGCACGCACCAGGCCGCCGGCCCCGAAGAGCTTTACGACCACTTGTGCCAGGTCCACGTCGGCAGGAAGAGCACCGGTAACCTCAACCTCACCTGCGGGTGGGAGGGATGCGGCGTCAAGTGCGTCAAGCGAGACCACATCACCAGCCACCTGAGAGGTCAGTCCATCGCCGTAGTATCACAGAGTCGTTTGTCTGACGCGTCGTAGTACATACCCCTCTCAAGCCCCACCCGTGTGCCGTCTGCGGCAAGACCTTCAAGCGGCCGCAGGACCTGAAGAAGCACGAGCGTATCCACACGCAGGAGCACCACCAGCTGCACAAGCTGTCCAAGGCGACAACGTCGCATGACCCGGCGTTCAACTCGCGCGTCAACCCCGTATCCCACATTCGTGACCCTTACCAGGACACGCGCCGATCGTCCGGTGCGGATCTCGACGACGGCTACTCGCCCCAGTCCCTCTCGCTCTCGCCCTCGTCCTCGTCGTCACACATCAACCCGACTTCGCCGTACGAGTCCCTCCTCCCTCCCATGCACCCGAGCCACAAGTCGGTGTCGCCGACGCCCAACGCGCTCGCCATGCTGCACAAGCGCCAGCAGGAGGAGCTCGCCGCCTACCAGCAGCGCGAGATGTTGATGCTCCAGCAGCTTGCCTATCAGCAGCAGCAGAGCCAGGCGTACGCCAACCAGCTCGCGAGCGAGGGCCCCGTGCTCAACAACGGCGGCAAGCGCAACTACGACGAGTTTGGCGACCTGTGGAACGACGTCAAGCGCAAGCGCGTCGAGCCCGTCTACAACTCAGACATGATCAATCGGCTCAACACCCTCGTGCCCCCCTCTCTCCCCCAGCTCGGATCCCTCGCTGGCGCGAGCAGCAGTGGCAGCCACGGCCACTCCGGCGGCGGCGGGTCCGCCAACTACTCAACCCAGTCCTCGGTCGGCGGATCCACCTTCCCCTCGATGGGCAACAGCGGCTTCGGCGGCATGGACAGCTTCGCCAACTCTGGCCTGCCCCTCCCGCAGATCAATAACGACCATGACCTCGCCATGTTCAACCACTTTATGATCTCGCTCGGCAGGGACGCCGCCGCCGGCGGCTCTTCGAGCCACAGCATGCCCGGCTTCGGTCACTCGGCCGCCCCGTCGCTGCCGATGAACCACCTGCACTCGTTCGACTCGTCGGCTAGCACGGGCACCGGCTCCTCAGGCTCGCCCCTCTCGGACCAGTCCCCCATCGAGGACCTGTTCAACCCCGACGAGCTGGCCAACCTCGGTCTCGCCGGTCTGCCAGGCATTCCGCAGGCGTCGCAGCCCGTCCAGTTCGGCGGTCTCTACCCCACGCTCGACGGCGCTCGATCCCGGACCTACTCGGCGCCCGACGCCAGCGACATCACCAAGCGCACGATCGCCAACCTGCCTCGTGCCGGGTCGTCGTCGCTCGCCAGCTTTGGCTCGGGGTCATCACACTACCCCGACCTGTCCTCGTCGAGCGACTTCAGCTTCGACTCGCTTGCGCGCAGCAAGCAGAACGTCGCCGCCACCCTCGCCCCGCGCGACTTCTACAAGAAGACGTACCGACACGTCGCACCGCTCGGTGCGGCCGTCAGCGCGCGCGAGAGCTCCGAGCGGACAAGCATGCCCGACGACGACGAGGACGACGAGACCCACGAGGGCGACTACGAGGAGCCCGAGGAGATCGATACGCCCAAGCTCCCCATCCGGGCGCTGCTCAGCCGCAACAGCAGCAGCGAGAGTCTCACCCTTCCTGCTCTGGACCACCCCGACGGCGCCGACAAGCCCATCACCCTCCCGTCGCTGTTCGACGCACTGCCATCGTCGCTCCCGCAGTCGCGCCGCGAGTCGTCGGCCGGCCTCGTCGGCATGGGCCCTCGCCCACCCGTCAAGCGCCACACCGAGGACGACATTGCCTTTGGTGTCAAGCGCCTCGAGCTCAACGACGGCGCTTCCGCACCGTCCCCCGCACCCAGCAGCAGCCGCGGCGAGCGCCGTCGCGATGCTAACCCGCGCGACATCGCCGTCCGCAGACGCCACGCCGCCCTCATCCGCGCGTGGCTCGTCGCCGTCAACCTCGAGTACAGGAAGAAGAGGCTCAGCGATATGGAGAAGAGGATCGAGGAGGGCGCCGTCGAGGCATAGTTTCCGTTTATCCATCTTGATCGACGTTGTATATCTTTGTTCGGATTTCCCTTCCCTCCTCCGAGCCGAGGTCGCAAGGTCTGTTCTCGCCCTGTAGCAGGTCTTGTGATTTGTAAATGAGTACATGGAAACCAGTTTTCATCGAACTATCTGGGCGTGTCGCCACACGGATCGAGGTCATCGAGGCTGGTGCGAGTCCGAAAAGCTAAAGGATAGTGACATCCTTCATCGACAGCGTGCGATGTCATGTTGCCTCCACCTTGAACGCGTCGCTTCCACGCTTGATTTTGCTTTTCCATCTCCTCGTTCAGACATTGCCTTACAAGCCATAGCACTGAGCACGGGATGTCCGGGTCTCCATCGTCAGTACAACCACTCATTCACCCCCTTGGGAGTCACAGTTGCTGATGGGTCAGTCTACGGGACCACATTCTTCACCAGCTGGCGGCTAAACTGCCGCACCATCCCCGTCTTCAGCTATACTGCCTGACATCAACGCCACGGAGGTGCAAGGAGCTCTTCGCATACGCCGAGAAGCCGGGACGATGCTGGGAGACAGACCACCTCATCGCTCTGTCTGTGGAGATGGACGTTGAAGATACCGGGCGCGTCGGCCCCTCAGCGTCCGACTCGGCTTCTCAGGCGCCTGAGTCCTCCCAGACACCAGCTGCGGCGTCCACGCGCAAGCGCCAGGTCTTTACGGCCGCGCTGTACGCCACGACATACACGCTCCCAGCGCAGAACGTTTCGCTGGTGTACATATCCAAGCTCGACTCGTCAGCCTTGGGACCAAGGTTGCCGCTAACGGCTTGCCTGACGCGGGCTTTCCTCACGTACCAGCTCGGACCGCGGACTCGACCCAGCCCGACAGTCAAGGTGTGCCTGTTTGCGCGGAGCCAGGGACAGTACCTGTTCCCGAACTCGAAAGACAGGAAGAAGCTCGGCGGCCTGAGGCTCTGCGGGTGGTGGAAGGCCTTGCTCGAGAGCGTCGTCCTTGAGCTGGCAGCCAAGCCGGCGATCCCATCTAGCGCTGATGCAGAGTCGTCGACAACTGCCGCATCGGCGTTGGGAGCAGACGAGATCGACATGACATACCTGCTGCCTTCGTATGCCTCGGACGAAGCGGCAGGCATGCTCGGCCTACCGAAACATACTCTCCCTTCAGGCGTGTCCTGGCGGTACGCTCCTCCATTCGTCGCGCCTTTGGTCGGAGGTTCGGGCTCGGCATCGCTCGCGACGGTCGTGCCGGCCTTCGACGACGACCCGAAGGAGCGCTTCCTCGTCGAGCTGGTCGAAGCGGACCCTTTCCTCGGGTCCAGCTCAGCCAGCAAGCTCAAGGCGGAGAAGGCGGCCAGCTCAACTTCGACGACTGGCGCCGCAGCTGTGAACGGGTCACAGCCTACCGCAGAGGCGGGAGCATCAGGGAAGAAGCGCAAGCGGCGGGGCGGTCTCGACCCGGCCGAAGAGGAGGCCGAGCGGAAGCATACACATGGTGTTTTGAGTCGAACTACAGCGGAAGAGTACTGGGAGAGAATGGGATTCAGGCAGGAGTGCGCCAGCGGCGATGTCACGGGCTTCTTCACCCTCACCGTGTCCCCGGGCGAGTCAACATCACAGTCTCGACCACATGTGACCCCATCGGCCGCAGCTGCAGAAAGCGAGACCCCCGCAGATCCGCCCGCAGAGGAATCCCAACCGGCCAATCAACCCTCGAAGACCGGTCCGACGGCCGATCCGCCTAGGGCGAGCTACCAGATCAACCACGACGTGCTCACGCGCCTGCTTGAAGCCTTGTTGAACACCGACTTTGGCTCGGCCGGCACCGCCGCAGACGGAACCGACCTCTGGGTTCGTAGCGCCAAGACGATCATCGAGAGCGAGATCAAGGATCAGGGGTGGAAGGCAGTTGTCGGCGAGCTCGACGCAAAGGTTGACACCCCTTCCGCTGGCGGCGGGCCTTCCGGCTCGAATGGCGAGCTTCCCAAGAGAAGAGAGGAAGAGGTGGTGACGATGCTGCAGCCCAGGAAGAAGAAGCGCGTCTAGTCGTTCAGGCGTCCCGCAACATTGCATATCAGCAGCCCGAGCGAGACGGCCCGTATGTAGACTCCAGATGCATACGAGTGTACAACATTATGCGGGGGCGAGGGTTAAGCGGGCGTAGCGCCGGATGAACTGGGTGGGACAAATAGCCCAGCAACCATACACAGGTTTCTTGGCGTGTAGTGCGCTGAGAGGATCGGTGTTCGTTTCGTGCGGAACGTCGCCAGCAAGTCGGCCCTGCACAATCAGCATCTTTCCATGGATCTGGGCTTCGGCCACTTACGTGGCGTTCTGGTCGTCCCGCTGCATCTCGCCGGGGCCCATGGGCAGTCCGCCCCGCTCTGTGCCCATGAGGGCATGACCCGCGGGTCCGTCCGTCCCTCCTCCAGCCAGAAGCGCACCGGCTGCACCGCTGATGGTGCTTCCAACTCCTGTCGCACCACCGACGCCTCCTGCCCCCGACGCGCCGCCGATGACGCTGCCGCGGCGTGCACCGCCCGCGGACTTGGTGTCCCAGCACCGAACGGTGCAGTCCGCTCCACCCGACACAAGCACCGAGGATTCCGCCGACCAAGACAGGGTGTGGACCGGGCCCCGGTGGCCCTTCATCGTCTTGATTGGCCGCGAAGAGCCAAGGTCCCACAGCCAGATTGACGAGTCGAGGCCTGCCCAGGTGAGCAAAGAGCATGCGCGGAGATAACCTGGGCTACTGACCTGCACTGGCAAGGGTGCGACCGTCGGGACTGATGGACATGCAGGTGACTGCGTCGGTATGTCCGAGGAACAGCCGGATGCACGCTCCGCGTTGCACGTCCCATAGCCTGCACGAGTTGTCGTTGGATCCTGTCGCGAGGTACAGCGAGTTGGGGTGGAACTTGACGCACTGGCATTATCAGCGATTGCCCGCGGCCATGGCGTCTGGATCCGACCACTCACGTTCACGTCCGACAGGTGTCCTGTGTACATCCGCAACGGGACGACGCGATCACTGCTCCATAGTCGAGCCGTCCTGTCTCTGCTCGCACTGGCAAAGTAGACGCCCATCGGTCCCCACTCGACATCCCAGACGGGATCCCGTCCGTGCCCGCGATACGCGACGAGGTTTGTATACGTGTCCATGGACCATAAGCGAATGGTGCCGTCTTGCGAGGAGGAGAGCAACGACGAAGGCGGCCCGCCTGATCCGGCCAATGGGTCGAACGACAGCGAATATACGGGCCCAGAGTGGCCTATCAGCTTGCGCACCATCAAGCCGTCGTCTTCTGCTAGTCCGCCGGTCCCGGGATCTGCGTCTGTCAGCTAAGTGCAGACGCAGCATTAGCCCACTCACCTATCGACTTCGCCTTCAGCTTCTCGCCCTTTAATGACCACAGCCTGATACAGCTTTCTGGTGAAGCAGCAGCCATGAGGGAAGCGTCTGGCGAGAACTCGACCGACGAGACCCTGCGACGGCGTGAGCCCCACCCCGCGTTACGCTTGACCTTGCGAGCTTACCCCTCTCCTTGGTCGAATACTGTAAATGCCACAACGCTCGGCAGGACCACACTTGGTGCACCGGCGCTTTCGTCCATGCTCGGGCCCAGTCTGATCATCTTGCGCTTATCTCGAATAGCCTCGACCTCGCGCTTGAGATCGACGATGCGAAACAGTGCCGGTGTCGGTGGGACCGTCTCCTCGGGTGCTGGCGAGACCAGCTCGGATGTATCTTGCCCATTTGCAAACAAGTCACCGAGGTCGGGTTTTGGGTCGACAGAGGCCGACGGTAGCCCCGCGCCTGGTGCTGGCGATGCTCGGTTTGCAGCATCGACGGTCCCAGACGGACCAGCCGCCGGTGAAGCAGCCATGTCAACGTCTCCGTTCGCATCAACGCCATTGGCCTGTGGCCGTGGCGAGGCACCGTCCGTCGTACCCTCCGCACCTTTCCCCTGCGCCGATATGCCGACCTCGTCGCGCAGCTCATGAGCGATCTGGTCCTTAAGCTTTTGAGCCAAGGGTACAGGACCGAGCTTGAGCTGTGTGGCTGAGTTGAAGTCTTGCACGGATCGCTGCCCTGGCACGAGATTGGACAGTAGGCCAGATGAAGTGGCCAGAGTGATGGCGTCCAAAGGTGTGGACTGATCCGCAACTGCGACAATCAGCACAGCCCTCGCGAGAACCAGGCGGTAAGGCTGACCTGAGAACCTGATACGGCCATACAGAATCCCCTTGACGGCTTCCTTTGCCCTTCCTGACGCAGTCCGCAAGCCAGAATCCCACTCCTCATCCGGTCCGGACCCGCTCAACCACTGCATGACGAGGTCGTGCGCGTTTCTCGACATCGTTACGCAGTACTTTTCGCCACTGGTCGCGTCAATGGTAGATTCTTGCGCGGCGCTGAAGTATACTCACATGAGCCGTTGACAGTAGGTGTTGCGCCCAATCTGGCTGCGGGATGTCACGCCGGCCAGGGAAGCTAGTTCCTGCGAATGCAGGGCTTCGTGGTGACCGCGATAGTTATCAAAGAACTTTCGTGCTGGTCACGTCAGCTCGTCCATCGATCCCTTTTGCGTGCTTAACTGACCTGAATCATTGAAGCCGTAGTGGACCAGGTCCACGAAGGTGTGTGCGAAAATGGGATACGACAGCGCGTCCAGTTCTGGTTTCCACAAATCAAGTCCACTGTCCACCCAGCGCCTATAGCGCTGGTACCCGTCGATCCTGTCGCTCGAATCCAGGATGCTCTCTCCCGCCGCGGCATTGGCCGCCCCGCCGGCCGGACCATCACCGTCTTCGTCCTCCTTGTCCGCCTGGGCCTGCGCGGCCTCCATCCGCTTTTGCAGTTGGTCAAGGATGTACTTTGCCTGCGCCTCGAACTCTGGCGATATTCGCTCGCTCATCGCCGAGGCAGAGACCGCCTGCGCCTGTGGCATATTCCGCTTGAGCGTCGACTCGATCGATACCGGTCCAGGAGCGCGAAAGATGGCTTCGCGATTCGCAGCTGCCGCTGCTCCGGCCGCACCAGCACCATCTTTCTTGTCGCTACCTTCGGCAGCACCATCCGCCGTGCCGTCCTGAACGGCTATGCCGAGCTTGAGCGTCTCGAGCGCTTTGTCGAAGCCGTGCGACTGGAGGTACTCCATCACGAATTGCCGAAGCAGAGCCGCGTCTGTGCGCGACCCGCCAGCGTCGCCGGGTGCGGCACCGTTCGCTGGAGGCTCTGCCATGTTGCTTGAGCCGGTACTTGCCGAAACGAGGTGGATGCAGAGGTGTAAATGGCGAACAAGAGTCCTGAATGTGAATGAAGGACGGATTGTCGCGCGCTCAGGTCCCAAGTCGAGGTCACCATTACGTGATTCCCACCAGGTTGTCGAGGCGAGAAGCTCGCGCGAGAGTTGTGTTTTCGTGTGTATCTAGCTGTGTGATTCATAGCCTGCGTGGGTTCCTCGCCACTCAGATGAGTATAACGCCGCTGCATTCCGCAGACTCCCCGTGCATGACGCGTCCGCTCGAGTGGCAAAATGGCCTTCTCCGCATTGCAGGAAGTCAATGTCAGGCCGTCCACCATTCTACCTTCCTTCTTCGCGCGCTATTGACAGAAAATGGGAGACTGGGGCGTATCGCTTCGGTCGCCTACGCCGGAAGACCTACCGAAACGTCCTGCTGGACAGAAGGATGCGACCCAAGGCCGTACTGACCGTGCCGCGGTGGAAGATCTCGCTTCTCTGAGCACGGAACGGAACTTCCTCCTCGATGAGCTCGACTTGTCGCGTCGCCAAGACGCGAAAGCTTTCGTTCCTGACCCTTTCGCACTGACCAAGATCCGCACCGCGTTCAAGGCCGATCAAGCTGACAAGTCGAGCCGCGGACTGACGGGCTTCTTTGCCGCTGACAAGAAGGATGACGCCACGATCAACAGAACTCCCGCTCGCGTCGGCTTGCGGCCCGCAGAGTCTGCGGGGGCGGAGCAGGAGACAGCAAGTGCAGGGAAGGGGCGGAGCGCTGGACGTGGGGGCGCGGTTACGGGGGACGACAAGGGTGTCGAGAAGCATATCAAGGGTTTGGTACCCGCGAGCAAGGTCGACAATTTCGGCGACCAGGCTCAACCCGACTCTGCGGCCGGCGACGGAGAAGACGAGATGGGTCGCAAGCGGCATTCCGGGTGGATTGGCCTTGATGGCAAGCCTCTTCCGGCCAAACGGGCAAAGAACGATGCGGAAGCTGGGAAGGTACGGCACATTCCCGGCCGAGGCGTTGTCGCTAGCGTTATCGGCAACACGACCGCTCCGTCGACGTACAAGCCGCCGCTATCGGCTGTGGAAAAGGTCGAAAAGCGCAAGGCGGCCAAGCGGGCGAAAGATGCGGAGAAGGCGAAGGCAAAGGCCGAGAAGGAGGCGAAGAAATCAAAAGCCCAGTTGATTGCCGCATTGGATAAGACGCCCAAGGGCAACAAGGGTAAGGGCAAGAAGCAGGCCGTCGGTAAGGGGAAGAAGAAGAAGGCGGACTCGGAGGAAGAGGACGAGGAGGACAATGCGACTCCAAGTCGGAAGGCCAAAAAGTCCAGGGACGAAGAGCCGCCCAAGTTCCGCAGAATCCGTGAGCGCGATTCACAACAGCATAATCCAGAGCTGACCAGATCTAGCGAAAGATGCGGCGCCAACGGACGACTTCCCCATCGTGCAAGGATTGGAGCGACAGAAGAACTTACCGGCGAAGAAGCGTAACAAGACGAAGGAGTCACCGCCTCTTTCGCCGTTCCCGCTCTCCATGCCCAGCACCGAAACTTCGGGCGGCCGGCTCGACCTCGACAAGCTCTTTGACGGGCTGACCGGGAAAGCCGCAAACGGGCAAAACACCAAGGGCGATCCTGTTCGCAACAGCGCGGAAGACGACGTCGATGAGCTCGACAGCGATAATGGATCGGACGCAGGCAACCCGGAGGAGCGCATAGGCAAAAGTCTGGTATTGCAGCGTTTTCTTCGAGGCGACACTCCGCCTCTTGTGGTGGTCGAGCAAGAGCTCGAGATACCGTTAGGCGACAGCGCGAACCCTATCCCTGTCGACGAGGAGATCGTCACACCCAGGACCGCCGAGCCCGCAGACCAGCCCTCGACGATCTCTCAGCTCACGACCAGCGCAAGTCTTCCCATCGGCCACGCGGCGACATCCTCCAGTCAGGTGCCATACAGCTCTCCGCTTGCGGGCAAGACGACCGGAGCCGGCGAACAGCTCATCATGCAGCCCAAGCCGTTCAAGCACTCCGACGACCGGGCTATGACGGCCTTGGTCGGCTTCAACGGCAGTATCGAGAATGTGTGCGCGACTGCCAGAGGTGAGGCAGAACAGCTTCATCGAGTGGAGTGCTGACTCTCGTCTATAGAGAGGTCCCAGGCGCGAAAGAAGCCGGCTCCGCCTCCTGAACCAGCCAAGGGACCGATTCCCGATGTGTACAACCACAAGGGATTCTACTCCGGCGACATGAAACGCAAGACGGAGGACCTCTTCTCCACTCTGCCAAGCAAGAAGAGCAAGTCTCGTACTCTGGCGACCACGACCGATTCCAATCGCCACCCGCTTCTCAGCTCGGCCTGGACACCCAGCACGCCCTCTACAAGCGCGTCCGAGTCTGTCCGCTCGAGCGGCAGGTTCAACTTGCCTCTCGCCCCGTTCAGGAAGCCCCCTGCCTCCGCATACGTCCAGCCCTCGCGTCCTGCTCCGGTCCCGGAGACGCCTCAAACCAAGGCCGCCGACTCAGACACTGGGTCATACACCAAGCTCACCATGTTCAAGGCATCGGCTCCCAAACCGATGCCGGATAGCGAGCCCCAACCGCGCTTCACGGTGGAGACTATTCGCGGATCGCAATATGCGGGCTCCGATTCAACACGTCTCGATGCGCCCGTCCGGCTTCGAGGTACTCAGGCGCCACGCTTCGCCCCGAGTGCAGCAGAGCCCGTCAAGAATCTGATGCTACCCCCCGACACACCTCCGAGGATGCCATACGGCCGATCAACCTATCTCCGAAATGTGCAGGAGGCAGTCGAGCAAAGTCAAGCGCAGCGGGACGAGGAATGGGAGACGGGCTGGACACGCAACACCACCGCCGCCGCCTTGTCCAGGCAAGGCCGTGGGCCGCCTCTCCCGACCTCCTTCAACACTTGGTCAGATGATCAAACTTTGTCGACACAACGACACCGCGACGCGCCAGCTTCGGCTTCACGCGCACATGCGGTGGACTGGGCCCCGAAGGGTTGGGACATGAACGGCTCTCGAGTCCCGCAAGTACCAGCGGATAACTGGCAAGGACAAGAGACGACCGGGTTATCAGCGCATGGCAATGAGTGGAGATACAACAACGGCCCGCCGGAGCGACCTTCACAGACACACTATGCCCAGCGCACCCAGCCCGGATACGCGGATACTGATCATTACGATGCTTACCGGCCGGCGGTTCCAATGTCATACTACTGATTAATGCCGGATAATGACCGTATCCCGCAACTGACGCTACAATGCTGAACAGAGTAATGTATATTATACGATGCATGGGTACCAGATCACTGCGTGTGTTATGCCTATCGATACATTATGCGAACAAATACGTTGCGAGCGGCTACATAGCGCGATGCGCGAAGGGTATTATATTGAGCCGGTATGGGCAAATTGAGTCGCATTTGGAGAGCTTAGACTCGTGCAGCGGTGTTGCCGTAGGGAGTGGTCTCGGGGTAGGTGGCCATGGTGGTCTGGTGCATGACGGGAGCGGGCTCGGCTCGTCGCTTCTGCCAGAAGTGGCGCTTGCGTTGAGGAGCAAACTTGTTCTCTCGGTCGAACTCGGCCGCTCGGCGCTCCTTTCGGTCCTTCCTGTAGTGGCCGAACATGCCGCAGCCGGTGAAGCACAGAGCCAGGATGAGGGCGATCTGCCGTGGGTCAGTAGATGAGAGCTGTGGGGCTGGAGATCAAAGACTCACCATGCCGCCGAGAGCCATCCAGAAGGCGTTGCCGATATGGCCGTTGAAAGCGCCGTTGGTGTAGCTGTTGACTCGGCTTCGGCCAACGAGGACGACGGCGAGGTCGACCCAGAAGGCAACAAAGCCGATGAACGACGAGAGCACCAGGGTGATGAAGGTGATCTGCTAGGGTTAGCTGTGTATGTGCAGGCGGGTGTGGTGGACTGACGATCTCGACGATGCGGCTGGAGAAGATGAAGGCGAGGAGGGCGAAGATGAGGGAGATACCCGCGAATCCGGCGGTGATGGCGTTGAGGATGAGCGCGCCGGTGAATGGCTTCCAGAGGATCTCGCCGCCGCCAAAGACGTTGCCGAGGTCGTTGGCCAGGCCGTTACCGTAGTTGTTGACGTCGTAGCCGAGACCAAAGACGTTGGCGCCCTCGTACTGCCCGTAGCTGAGGATGTAGCCTACCCGTGTGGACAGGCACTGGCTCAGACCGGCGTTGTACGTGCATCCGCCAAACGTGCCGAGGTTGAACGTTCGTGCCCCGTACTCGTCGTTGACGTAGAGGAAGTAAATAGTCTTGATGATCGGGGTCGAAAGCGTGATCAACAGGAACAGCAAGAACCCGGCCACTGCAGGTGTTAGTACGCTTGATTATCTGCCGCCTGTGTACTTACGGGTCAGGAAGAGGCCCGGGAAGGCGGCCTTGGAGAACATGGTGGCGGCTGGTGGTCGAGCGAGTGAGGCGGTAGTCGAGGGTTGTAAGCGCAAGATTGTTAGATGGCAGAACCCGTCTTCTTGGCCAGACTTTATAGACACGCACACCCCTCGTGCCCAGCCAGCTAGCCCAGACTGAAGCTGTGTTCGGATGTCTCCTCCGTCACCGCCGTCACCGCCGTACCGCCGCCGTCACCGCGGCGCCGGGCCGTAAGACTCGCGCACAAGACCAGGTCCGCCCGAGCCTGGTGACCTCCCGGAAGGGTTACGCTCGAGGTGATATCATCGCGCCGAGAACAGCTACATTCCCGCGCCTGCCCCCCAGGCGAAATAGGTGCTACATTGCATTCGGCATGTTGCCCAGAAATGGTGTGGAGTCGGTCTGGACTGCCACTAAACGCTTGGCCGGGCTGTCGGCCGTGTGACGTCAAATGCGCGGCGCCTCCGTCGGGGATCGTCGGTGGAGTGCGGGGCCGTGGCGGTGGCTGTTCCTAATCCGTACGTAGCGGATCTATGACGATCTGGTACTGGGTTGCGGGCTTTGCCCGCTGTAGCTCATGCATGGCGCAGGGCAGTGGCGTACGGATCTGGTGTGTTTCGCCGACAGAACAGACACCGCCGGATCATCAAGCTGAGAATAGAAACTATACATGACGCGGTATGGAAATAGGACTACTGTGAAGCACCCCGAAAGCGAGGAGTGTGTATGGTCTCGCATGGGCTCGTCCCAACGGGAAGTCAGGACCGATTGCTATTAGTGAGGAGGTGAGGGTCCATGGGGGCACTGAAGAGGCTTGACGAGTGTCTACGCCTAGTACGTGCCGCGAGTAGCCTGGTTGCGCTGCCAGCTGCTCGCGCGTCAGCGCATGTCACCGTCTACATGATCGGGGGAGTACGCACAACCTTGTCCTGCTGGAGTAGGGCTTTTCGGCGACGCCGCTGGTTCCGACATTGTGCGACGAGTACGATCGGTCCGAGTACCTGCCGAAAATGCCGCATCCCGCCGCGCACAACGCCACGATGAGCGAGGCCTGTCACAGTGTCAGCCCAGTCCTTTATCTCAAAGGAGGTTTCCGCGATGTACCATTCCTACGAGGGCCATCCAGAGGGCATTGCCGATGTGGCCGGACAGCTGGTTGTTGGAGTAGTCGCTGATCCTGTTTCGCGCGATAAGCACGACCGCGAGGTCGAGCCAGAAGGTGACAAAGCCGGCGAACGACGAGACGAACAGCGTCAGGAAGGTGATCTGCGGTATCAGCTCCACTTCGCGCGGCGGGATAAGAGCGGCTCACAATCTGCATGACGCGGGAGGAGCAGAACCAGGCAAAGAGGGCGAACAACAAGCTGATACCCGCCAAGCCGGCCGTCACGGCGTTGAGGACGAGCGAGCCGGACAGACCACGCATGACCACACTGGTCACGCGCGAGTCGACAACCTGGCCGAAGATGTTGTTCGGTACCGTGTATCCCACTTGCGGCCCCGTGCAGAGACCTCCACTGCCGCACTGATCAGCTCGCCTTTCAGAGATACTTCTGACCGGTACCCGACTTACCCGCCATTGTTAGGGAAAGAGCACTGGCCAAAGACACCGAGCTCGATAGCGAGGGCCCCGGAAGGGTACTTGATCTGCACGAGATGGAAGGTGTGGATGATGGGCGTCGAGAGGGTTACCAGCAGGAAAAGGATGAATCCGGCGGCTGGAGGATAGGTCAGTCAACGACCCCCCGGTATGCAGTTTTCCGCACCGCCTTTTCCGGTGGCGAGTGCCAAGCCTCTGCCGTCAAGTACTCACCGGTAAAGAAGAATGCGGGGAAGGCAGCTTTAGCGAGCATCGTGGTGGGGTCGGGGTTGCTGGTGGTGGGGTGATGCAGTATATATAGAGTGAAGATGGGGGAGTTGAGGATAGACAGAAGGGTACTTGTATGATATGCACGGTCTAGTTGCAAGCTGTGCAGCGGATCCTTTGGTCGGTCACTCAACCTGAAACGCAAAGGTTGGTGCCCGAGCCAGCTGGCGTCATACCTCGCTTGGCACTTTGACACTCGAATTTCCCCTGGGCAGGATAGAGTTTGACCCGCTTTCAGCCGTCGTGGCAGGACACTACTGGATGCATGCAAGATACACAGATGTATGGATGGAGTGCCAGTGGGGGTTGTTGGTGGTGACTATCTCCGTACAGCGTCGTCCTCGGCGTCCTGCCAGCTAGACGTGCTCGCAGTTCCGCTGGCATCGCCAGCCCGAGACCCCTCGGCACTGCCGCTGCCGCTGCCGCTACCACTGCCGCGCTTCTGGTGCTGGTGCAGCGCCGGCTCGTTGTCGCTGTACGCAGGCGGGCGCCTCGACTCGCCCGCCGGCGCATCCGCATCGTCTTCGAGGAAGTCGTCGTGGTACCGCAGTGCCGTCCTCTCATCGTCGATGTCGTCTCCGGCACTCTCGTCGCCGCTGCTGGGTCCATCGCCAAACGCATCGTACAGGTCTTTGGTGCCCGCTGCACCGGCAGCGGTCCCGCTGCGGCCCGTGCCGGTGATCTTGCGGCGACCGCGTTCCAGTAGAGACATCGAGATATCCTCGTCGACAGGAGCGTAGGCGCCCCGAGCGCCCGCGCCGTTGTTCGCCAGCCCGAAGAGGTTCTTCGACCGCCGCCTGGCACGGAGGTAAAATACCAAGCCGGCGATACCGCCGGCAAGGACGACGATGAAGGCTGCACCGGCGAGCCACGTCGAGTTGCTCGCCAGCTGCTCGATCCCGCCGAACAGGCCCTCGTCGGCACCGCCTTCTGCCGGGTTGGCAATGTCCTCGCTGTCGCCTTCACCGCCGTCTGTCCCTGCACCTGCTGATGGATCGCCAAGACCAGGCTGGTCCGCCTCGCCCTCGGCCTCGCCGTGGTCTCCCGGCAAATGAGCCGTCGGCTTGGGTTTCTGCGAAACCACGCTTGTCGCCGCTGACCCGGTCTCCTCCTCGTCCGGCTCGCCCTCCTCCGCAGGCGCCCATGGGTGCGCGCGGGCGGCGTCGATGCACTCGCCCCATAACTGGAGCGACCAAGCGATAAAGTAGCCAGACTGGTCGGCCGAGTGCTGGTCCTTCACGTTCAACGTCCAGGTGCCGACCGGGTTCTCGCCCCTGCAGTTGTCAGCATGCTCTGCGAACAAGACACTGACGGATAGACGCACCAGTGCTTGAGTGACATGAACTTCCAGCCGGGGAACCCGCCTTTGTCGTCGTCGAACCGCCGTTGGCGAGCAAGCACGCTTCTCACGCCGTTCGGGCTGACAAGCTCCACCTCCACGTCGCCGCGCTTAGTGTGTTCGATCCATACGCGAACGGTCACATGCTCGAGCTTTTCAAAGTTGTTGTACGATAGCGCGCTCTGCTTGACCTCGTACGTGCTCGAGAGGCCCTCCGGAGGTATCAGCGATCCCTGGGGCGGGCTAGGGGGCTGCACGGGCTCAGGCTCGGCCGGCTGCTCGGTGCCTTCGCCCTCGCCCACACCAGTGGATGGATCGCTGTCGACAGGCTGCGCGGGCTCTTGCCTCGACATAGGGGTCGTGTCGTTCATCGAGGTGTTTGGCAGGAACACAGCAGGCGAGTCGAACCATGCTTGAGGCTTGACCAGCTTCCATCGCTCGGCGCCCTCAACAAACAGCCCGGCATCGAGTCGGCCATAGCCGTCTGTCTCATCAGCATGTGTACCTACAAAAGCCAAGATAGCACTCGACACCCACACTTGTAGCTGAACTTGCGGCCGGTCGCGGTCGTCTCCCAATCAGGGTCTTCAGCATTGAAGTGCACCGCGGTCGTCACAGCGATATGCTGGATGTCACGCCATGTAAGATCGGGTCTGTTGCAATCAGCATCTTAGTTGCTTGAACGAGGATTGGGGGCACATACCGGACCTGAAGTGCAAGGGCGAAGACGCCCGAAGCCAGCGGCGCAGCCGCCGATGTGCCTCCGTGTGTATGCGCACACTTGTTCTTGCCGACGTCGGTCGTGTGCTGGCAGGTCAGCACCTCAGGTTTACTCCGTCCGGCTGAGTTACTCACGATATGATCTCCGCTTCCAGAACTGGGGGCGACGACCATCATTGCCGCGCACATCTCCGAATAGTACGGATGCAGCCCCTTTCTGTCGACGGCACCGACCGTGACGCTGAAGATCGAGTTCGTGTACCCATCAAAGTTGCACTGATCGTCTGCTCCTCCGCCGTTACCCGCCGCAAAGACAAACACGCTGCCCTTTCCGCCTCGGCCCTTCTGTATACCGTTGACCATGGCCTTGAGGATCAGGCCGTCCGGCGCCTCCATCGACCGACCGTCGTCGGGCGGGCCCCAAGAACACGAGTACACGTCGTTCAGCTGGTACCCGTAGTTCAGAGCTGCTGCCTCGTCTGCGTCCGAAATAGGAGCGGACAAGATCCGTACGCCGGCGATCTTGGCCGTGTAGGCGACTCCCACACCGCAGACGTCGTTCGCCACAGCGGCGATCTCGCCGGCACAACGCGTGCCGTGTTGGTCGTCGGACAACCTTGGAAGCGGCAGCTCGGTGTTGTCGTTGAAGTCCCATGACCCTTCGGGATACTGACGGAGTCAGCATTCGAGCAGCCAATGTGAGGGCTCAACTCACAAAGTTGTCGGCCAAGTCGTCCGAGTTGAGATCGAGACCGTCGTCAACAATGACTACCTTGACGCCTGTCCCGGTGATGCCTCGTCCCCAGAGACCCGTCACGTTGAGCTCATTGCTGTTGTCCTCCTGGTTGATGAGATGCCACTGCGTCTGGAGCATCGGGTCCATGAGGTGCAGCTGGGTCTGGGCGTACGACAGCTCGGCCGAGTCGCGGCCTAGACGCGCAGGCGAAGATTGCCATCCGGGCGGTACGCGCTTCGAGCGCTGCTTGAGCGTCAGAGGCGTGATGGACCGCAGTTGGCGCTTGGCGTCTCGCTTGGACCGGGCTTTCAGCGCATGCCACCGCGAGACGACCGCGTCTGATGGGCTTGAGCCGGTAGACCGGGTCGAAAGCGCGTGTTTTGAGCTGGCGCCCGGCACGCGGACGAGCCAGTGGTTGTCGAGCTGGCCTATGGGCTCAACGAGCTCGACGCCAAGCGATTCAGCTACCGAAAGGGCTGTCGCTGCAGTCGATGAGGAAGCCAGCTCGAGCGCATAATACCAGTGCGTGTCGTAGGACCGAGGCTGTGGTGCTCGTGGTCGAACATCTGCCGAGTTGAGCGGCAGCAGCAAGAGCAGCACAGCTAACAGGCTTTGGAGCTGCATGGTGCTGAAGATGGGCGGAGCCGCTAGACAGCTGAGGCGGGAGCGGCAAGCGCTGATCAAGCCTTCAGGTCCGTCTTATTGCCACGCTCTTCCGCGGACAGCTCTGGCTACACAGACGCAAGACGATCCAGCGTCCTCGTTTTCGTAGACACTGACGAACTTACGTGCCGACGTGTAAACCCACCTAGAGACAAGCTTTTGAAAAGGATAGACCGCGGGCCAAGCACCAAGATTCCGGCCGAGACGCGCAGCGGGCAAGTCGGGACCAGTTTTTAAGCTTAAATCTCCGGATCATCACTTGTTCAGCTTCTGTTCGACATTGAGTGAGATCAAGCAAGCATGTCCAGCGGGACAGAAGACCAGATCACGGCGCTGCTCAAGCGTCTGGCTGCAGACGGCGAGCCCGTGAGGACGGAAGACCTGCGCCTGCTGGCACAAGGTCTCGTTCCGACAGCTACGCGTAATGACCGGAATCTCGCCTTCGTGTGCTTGTCCAAAGCCATCCATGCCGGACCGTCAACCACCGGCTCGGACGCGCAGGAGGATGCGGTGTTCACACAGCTCAAACCAATCTACGACGACTGGTCGGTGGACCTCGAGCCAGCGGACCTCGTGCCCGGTACGGCGTTACTAGCCGCAATTGCACCTCTCGCGCCCAAGCTGGCGGGCAGGGTTCTGACCGCGCCTCTGACCATTTCGCAAGACTCGACGGATGGGGCGAACGGCGGAGACTCGCGGTCTACGATCGATCCTCTCGACCTGCTGCTCGAAGCGTGCGAGCTTTCCAGCCCTCTCCAGCCGGTGTTCGCCGAACTCCTGTCACAGGCCGCCGGACACAAAGCCACACGCGAACTCGTCCGCTCAAGAGCGTACGAGTGGCTCCAGGGCGCTCTCGACTACGGAACATCCGAGCTCGGTGCCCTGTGCGCATCCGCGCTGAGCAAGCTGAGCCGTGCCGAGGTTGGCGCTGTACCGGATGTCCCAGCGGGCGGGGGAGAGGAGGCGGGCAGACCGACCGTGGACGAGACGCGGATCGCCGAGAAGATGATGGACTTGATCAACTCCGGGCCCTCAAATTCCACGGCAGCCTTGCCAGCCTTAGAAGGCCTGTCTATTCTGTCGACCAAGCCAGCTATCAAGCAGCGCTTGGCCGGGTCACGAACGTTTATGCGTAATCTCTTTGGCCTGGCACCGTCCGTCGCACCCAGAGGAGGGTCGCTGCCCGTCACGCCGCGAGGCAGCATGTCGGACCTGACGCCATTGCTCGAACCGGCCGAGACGAGTGTATGCTACGGTATCACTCTGATTCTCTCCAACATCACGGCAAAACGACCGACCTTGTCCGTCGAGGACGAGCAGATTGCCAAGCTCCGCGCGATGGCTATCTCGGGCAAGAAAGGCTCCTCAGGTGGCGACGATCGGGATCTGCTGGACGACGACGACGAGGTCCGGAAACGTGTCGAGCTCGTCCTTGGTGCAGGGGCAGTCTCGGCGCTTTCGGGCCTTGCACGAGCAGAGAGCATGCGGGTCAAGGAGGAACTGGGCCGGGTCTGCCTCAATCTGGTGGACGATCCTGCCGACAGGATGGGCTTTGTGCGTGATGGAGGATTCAAGGTGCTCTCAGCAGTCGTGCGGGACTTGATCGCTGCGGCTACATCGGCACGGAAATCAAACGGCTCGGCAGCACCCGCGGCAGCGGACGGCCAGCGTCTCGAGGTGGCCGTCCGGCCTGCCCTGCAGGCTTTGGCCAAGATGATCATCACGACGCCTCCGCAACTGCTCTTCCCTCCGCCGCACATGACGACATGCCTCAATTCGCTTACGCCGCTGTACCATCTCCTCGTTCACCCCAAAGCCGGCCTCTTACAGGCCTTTGAGGCGCTCATGGCACTGACGAACCTCGCTTCGCTCGACCCGTCTATCGGCGATCGGATCCTCGACGCGGCCGTCGTGCCTATTGGCCAAGACGAAATGTGGCGCGGGTCCGGGCGGGAAGACAAGGTGTCCATTGAGGCTAAAGTCCGCGAACTCATGCTCGACGACAACACGCTCGTCCGCCGCGCGGCGACAGAGCTCGTGTGCAATCTCGTCTCATCCGGAAAGGGCTTCGCCCGTTGGACTGGTGAGGACGGCATCGCCTCGACGGCCGTGACGCGCAGCAAGCTGGAGATCCTGCTCGCTATGACGGATGTCGAGGACATGCAGACTCGTCTCGCTGCGTCGGGCGCACTCGCCGTCCTGGCCGAATCGCCCTCGGCCGCCGAGATCCTGTTGTCAGACAGCCAGGCCGGCCCCGCTAGTGCCGCGGGCGACGGCTCGACCTTGACGAAATCAAGTCGCAAGACCACCTGGGCCAAGTTGCTGGCGCTATTGGAGCCAGAGGAGATGGAGGACGAAGTGGATGGAGAGCGGATAGCCATCATCTCGACACGGCCTGCGGACCCAGGGCTACAGCACCGAGCCGTCGTCATCCTGCTGGACCTCGCCACGTACGTCCAATCAGTCTCCGACAAGGCCCGCAAGGCGGAGTACATACGCCAGATCAGAGAAGCGCGAGCAAGGGAGCGACTCTCGGTCATGCTCGCCGATGGCGTTAGCCCCGAAGTGGCCGAACCCGCATCTTATTGCTTGAAGCTCATAGACACCCTAAGATAGTCAGGCGGCCAAATGCATGCGGCTCTTGAGTCGAGCCTCATACGCAGAACCGACTCGCCACGAGTCAGGTTTGCCACCCGGAAGCATTTTGACACTGAGCGGAGCTCGCCGCCGGCTTGACTTGGTCGTTGTCCCGTTGAGACGTTCACCATCGTCTGTGATTTCACCCGTAATTATCTGACTGAAGAACAACCTTTTGCACCATGGCCGCGCTTGCTCGGTTTGTGATGCCTGCTCTGAGGTGCGAGGCATTCAGCTGACTGACCCAGGGCCCTCCCGACCCCGATTAACACCTCGACGGTGGAGTATGACGAAGCGCCAGAACTGCCCCAAGCGCCGGCGGCCAATATCCCGAAGTACGGCTCAAGAAAGGGATGGAAGCCCAAGGCGGCAGCAGACTTCGGCGGTGGTGGGGCGTACCCAGAGGTGCGTCCATGATAGTAACGTTTCAAAGATCCCGTGCTCATTGGGCATAGTGCCATGTCGCGCAGTACCCGCTTGAAATGGGCCGCAAGAAGGTGGGTTGTATTGGCAAGCACATGCGGAGATTATAGCTGATCTCGCAGGCTGCCGGGGCAGGAACTACACTCGCTCTGCAGGTTGACTCGGACGGAACGGTCAGGTACGATGCGATCGCTCAGCATGGTCGTGCGCCAGGTAGCAAGGTCCAGACGAGTTTCAAGGGTGCGTTCTATCTGAGCGATTAACGAGGTCGGGCAGCTGACATCCTGGCAGACCTGGTACCTCTTGCGAACCGACATGACATTTCTGAGAAGGAGCGGGAGATGGAGCGACCGGACGAGTCGGCCGTCCAGGCGACTGCCGACCGGACACGACTTGCGCTCGAGGCGATCACCAACTCGAAGATCAAAGCCGCTCAGCCCAAGCACGTGCCCAAGGCGAACACGGACGCGTCGTTCATACGGTACACGCCCGCAAACCAGCAGCCCGGCGAGGGCAAGCAGCGCATCATCAAGATGACGACCGTCCAGGAGGACCCGCTCGAGCCCCCTCGGTTCAAGCACAAGAAGATCCCGCGAGCGCCAGACGAGCCGCCTGTGCCCGTACTGCAGAGTCCTCCTAGGGCGGCTACCGCTCAGGACCAGAAGGACTGGATGATTCCGCCGTGTATCTCCAACTGGAAGAACAACAAGGGTTTCACCATCGCGCTCGACAAGCGACTCGCAGCCGATGGCCGTGGCCTGCAGGATGTGCACATCAACGACAACTTTGCCAAGTTCTCCGAGGCGCTGTACGTCGCGGACAGGCACGCGCGAGATGAGGTCCGCGCCCGAGCGCAGATGCAACAGCTTCTCGCTCAGAAGGAGAAGGCGCAGAAGGAGGAGAACTTGCGTTTGCTCGCTCAGCGGGCTCGAGAGGAGCGTTCGGGTATTGCCGCACCTATTGCCGGATCGAGCTCGGCGGGCGGCGCGTCTCGGCCGCCAGCGGCCATGGGCGTCGGTCTTGGTGGATACGCCAGCGACAGCGACGAGGAGGACGCGGACGAAGATGCGGAGAGCGAGGCGGCCGCGAGCGAGGAGGACGAGGCGGCCATCGCCGAGCGAGAACAGGTTCGAGCGGAGAAGAGGAAGCAGCGCGAAAAGGAGATGAGGATGAACAACATGGGCTCGGAGATGCGCGCCAAGATGATTGCCAGGTCAGTCGCGCGCACATGTGTAATGACGGTGCTGATCGAGGTATAGGGAGCAGAACCGAGACATCTCAGAGAAGATCGCGTTGGGTCTCGCGAAGCCATCGGCATCGAAGGAGGCGTTGGTCGACTCGCGTGTATTCAACCGCGAAGCGCTCAACACCGGCTTTGCTGGAGAGGACACGTACAACCTGTACGACAAGCCCTTGTTCCATGGGTCGTCAGCCGCTGCGGCGATCTACAAGCCGCGGGGCAACGATGTTGGCAATGACGAGTCGTTTGGCGGCGGCACAACCGAGGGTATCCAGAACGAGCTCGCCAAGGACCGGTTCCAGCTCGGTGCAGGCCGGTTCGAGGGCGCGGACGCCAACGAGGTTCGCGATGGCCCCGTTCAGTTCGAGAAGGATGTGGTCATCAGCCTCGACGGCACGTCAGACCCGTTCGGCGTCGAGCAGTTTATGGATGCCGCACGGAAGGGCGGCAAGCGCTCAGCCGAGCAGGTCCGGTACGTGTTCATCGCGCCTGGGGTCCAAACACATGGCTGATCAGCATTGCAGGGAGGAGGCCCGCAAGCGCCAGCGCGACGACGACGACGAGTAGGAGAGTCTGGTTTCTTCAGGACTGTCTTGCGTGTAATAACTGTACGATGTATCCGCCTCGACGTAATGGCCCATTCAACTCGTAAACGCTGCCACGACTTTCACGGCGAAGATGAGTCTCTCGGATGTGCAGCTGCGCTCGTCATTCCACTCCTGGACATGAGACACGTTGATATGAACCATCTATCTATTCAAGTGGGGGGATGCGTGGATTCAATCAATCACCGCCGTCAGAGGTCTGCCTGTCGTCGGGCTCTGACGAAGGCGCTGCGGTAAATGGAGGCATCTCGGGGGCACCAATCGATTGGCGAATCTCGAACGTGACCTTACCGACCTTAGGGTAATCTCGATCAGGAAGTCTCGAGACTTCAAAGGACCGTCCTCGTGATTCGTGCCCATCGAAACGTTGTATCCTTTCAGGAGCGATGTGTTTTGACCTGTGATCTCTGTCCCGGTGCCCGGGTACTTCGGCTTGGCACGCTTGCTCGACAGCTTGGTCTTATGGGTGAGGATCCAAGATCCTATTCGGTCAGCCAGACTGGTCGACGGTGACACCTTGCACCTGCTGAGGTAGGGCTGCAAGTACCCCTGCAGCTCTCGGTTGACATAATTGGTGAGTCTGACGGGGGCCGTGCTCTGCCACGACAAGGCGTTAGGGTTGTCCCGGTCGAGTCTCTCATACCATTCGAGGCGGGATGAGAACCTGGCACCTGTGGAGCCCCCCGACGGGACCGCCTCGACATTGCACTCGACGCGCAGCGTGTACGACGGATGCCCGGGGGGTTGATCGTCATCCAACATGCCGATCTCCTCGCCCAGCAGGGTGTCGTCGTCCGTCCAACCCGCCACGAAACGGGTGACAATCAGCCGGCACCCCGTATTTGCCGCCGCGGAATTCAACACATCGTACAGATTGAAAGGCTCGCTGTTCTCTCGAACTCGGCCCGACTTGAGAAGGCTATCAAGGGCGTTGGAAGCGGAGGTCGTTCTCTCCGGTGTATTCATTACATTTCGCCGGGGACCGATAGTGCACGGCTTCTCGGGCTTGGGCCACGGCGTGTCCTCATCGCTTAGTGTGTCCGTGCACGTGAGCACCTGGTACGTCGCCTTGTTGCGCTGTGCCCTGTCGCGAGTCGATACGACCATATGCTCGCTTCCGACCAGTGTGGGGAGCTCTACGCGTGAGTCCGGGAACGTCTCGAGTGGCAGATCGGAAGCGCGACTCTCTGCGGCTGCGCGTGTCCACTTTGCCAATGCATGAAGCTCATATCCCGGCCCCAGAGAACTGAGGTGGGTCTCGAGTTCTGCTGAAGGTCCGTTCCAAAGCTTGGTGAGATCATGATCTAGCTTGAAGCTCATAGTGATGTTGTGCGAATTTCAGAGAGACTGTGGGGACAGAGCTCAAACCTGCTCGACTGCCCATTTATACTGTACAATGCTGCGCGTCTCGTTTAATGCTCTCACGTTGGCCTCCGTGGTCGCAGATCCTTTCACCATTTCAGTCGCAGACAAGGACGCTTTGCCAAACAAGGGGCCGCGCTGGGTCCGTCCCGCCGTTTACAGTCGTTCGCTGACTGTCCTCGCTTAGAAGTCATGAAAGGAGCGTCCAGCGGGGTGGCGCAAGCGTCGGACTTGGGCACAGCCGAGCTCGCAACGTCAACGGAGAGACACGGAGCCGCGATAGAAAGCATATCTTCTCTCCGTTCATACAAGCTCAGATAGTCTCATGCATAGCCTGCGGCGCTACCGGTCGCCGCGGCACCGCTCAATTGCTCTCCGCTTAACTTTGCACCGTCGCGCCTCTCGGCGTAGATGAGGCTCCAATGGCATGCGTGTCAGCTGTCCCCAGGGTCGAGTCGCGGATAACGAGGACCATCCGGCCAGGTCGCGTTTCCACCGTGACCACGAATGGGTCGTCTTTCCTGGGCACCTTGTCGCGCGAGGCTCCAGAAGTGATATTGCCATACCTCTTCACCCGCTGCCCGTCACGTAGCTTGACCGTGTCTGACAGGCGCGACGCTAGCCGAGCGGCACGTTGAGCGGAGTTGAGCGAGCTCCAAGGCAGACATTTCTCGAGGCTTTTCTCCACCACCTCCCGGAGGTTATTGTTGACGAAGCGCGAGATAGCCAACGTGCAGCCGCTCCGCCAGTTCTCCGGTTTGTTGACGCTCAGGTCAAATACGGCAGACCCGTCAATGTACCCGCTAGTCCCGCCCACGTCAAACTCGGCTCTGATAGTGTAGCTATTGCGACCGGTGTCATCATCGCGCGCGAGACTCGCTTTGAACGAGGTGCACCTCATTTGGCAATCCGTATTATAGGCAGCCTGGTTCAGCACGGTAGCGAGCATGAAAGGCTCAGCGTTCTCTTGCACTCGTCCCGTCCTCATGAGGTTCCGCATGAGTGTTGTCGCGGGGCCGGGTGTTCTGATCTTTTCGCTCATCACGACCAATGGTCCGATGGTCCAGGGCTGATCGGTGTTCGGCCATTGGAGATCACTGTCCCCAATGTCGTTCACATAAGTCAGGGCCTTCAACGATACGCTGTCCGGTTTGAGCCTGTTCCGGCTCAGCACGATAGCGTGCATGTCGCCGACGACCACGGGCAGTTCCGGCCGGCTATCACGAGAAGCATTACCGCCCACCACTAGGCGGTCCTGATCAAGGCCGAAGATAACGCTTTGGAGCAGTCGACCCAAGTCGGCTCTGTCGCCGCTCGATCCCAGCGACTTCATCAAAGTTTGGACAGCTTGGTTGGGTTCAGTACAGCCCACTGAGAACTCGGGATTCTCTTTAAAGCCCGGAGCCATGCTGAGAGTCGGGGATGAATGCAGTATTGTAGGCCACGCTATCAGTCTAGCCACTTCTTATAGTCTCGGTCCACGGCCTTGTTAGAGAGGTGCCATTGCAAAGGATGCACAGACTCCGCATATCCCCGAGATCAAGGGAGGACAAGAAGAGCAGCGCACGTCACCTCACGTCGCAAAAGGAGTGGAGCCCTTGTTCTGTCACGCCAGAAGCGAAGCAATGGGGGGTCCCGCTGACACTCGGCATGCCCCCGCCCGACGTCGTCGTGCCAAACCTTTGAGTTCGGGGACGGTGCGGCGATTGTGCCCATCGCAATAGACGCGTTGTGGATGCCATTCATGGGTCAACTTGCCTATGACCGTCCCATTGGGCGCCACGCCGCTCGCAATTGCGCCTCGAGCTCGTCGAACTGGAGCGGCTCGCCTTGGTGACTCTGCCGAATGGCCGATATGGCCTGGACGAGGACTGGCACGTCGACCTTGAAGAGGCTGCACCATTCTTGAATTTTGCGCCGGTACTGCTCTTTCATATTGAGCACGACCGCCTTGCCGTGCGCTACCGAGTTCTCCCTCTCCTGGGGAGTGAGCAAGCGCTGATTGGCTGCCGGTGGAGGCGTTTCGGACGTTGAGTCAGACACGGGCGAGGAACCTCGATCGCGCGCTCGATCCAAGGCCGCAGCGGCCGCTTCGCGCGCTCTCGCTGCCAGCACAGGAGGCAGCTCGTCCAGCTCGTCCTGATTGTACATCTCGTTCTCGCCGTCGACCCGCCGACGCTTCTGCGGGGGCCGTACGCTGGTTGACACAGGCACGAGGTCTGGCTGAGCCGCCGGCATCGACTTGCGTCGGGGGGTATTGCCGGTCGAGATCCGATGACGCCGCTTGGCGGCGCTGTTCTGCATCTCGCCGTTCAGGGACGAACGCGGGCGGTACACCGTCCGCGATCGCATCGGAGTCTCGTCGGCGGTGGTCGAATCGAGCTCGACGTCCACAAGCTGGTACTTGATAGTCCCTCTGCGTTCGATGAACATGGGCGATTGACTGGCCGCAGCACCAGCCGCGTGCTTCGCTGGCGATCTGGGGGTCTCTGGCACGACCACGGGAGCGGCCGCAGGCTGAGTCGCAGGCACACTGCTGCTGCTAGCCTCGACGACCGTCGTTGTCACAGTCTCCCGCACAGCGGTTGAAGCGCCTGCCGAAGCGGCCTGAATAGTCGCTTTCGCCGCCTCGTATTCGCCAATCAAGTCCTGCGTCTCGATCTCCGACTCCTGCGTTCCGGCCTGCTTGCCAATTGAATGCGTAGTGGGAGATGGCTCGACTGTCGGATCGGGCATGGTGGGTTCTGGCACTGCGTCCACCATTGGACTCGCACTGCCCTGCTCATTACTCTCGTCGTCCAGTTGAACGAGACTCCGCGATGCCCGCTTAGCTTGCTGAGGCGATCTGACCACGGGAGGCGGGCTCCTCGGTCTGGCCTGCGGCGCGGGTTCTGACTGAGGTTGTCGCGCGTGCACCTCTCGAGCCTTCTTGCGCTCAGCGGCAGTCTTCAATGTCTCGTCCAGGTCCAGCTGAGTGTATCGCGTCACGCGCTTGGCCATAGCCCCCGAGTTCTTCTTGAACCGCTCATGCCACGACTGGTCGCTATGGCGGGCTGCAATGGGGTACCGCGTCTCGTCGGCCACCTATGTACATTGGCGAGTGCCCGCAGCGTCAACCGGGACGTGCTCACCAGCATCTGGTACGTCTTGCGGCTTGCCCACGACCCTTCAGGGTGATAGACTGCGAGGTATCGGCAAAGGAAATCATCGTCCTCTGGCGTATAATCGATTCTTGGCCTGTCACGTCAAATCGGGATCCCAACGGGTCCGTGGAGAGGAAGAACGTACTTTCCCGTTGGGCGCCCAGGACCTTTCTTGTCGATTGGGCCCTCATCCTCAAAACTGTCCGCCTGACTGACAGCGTCCGAGTCTTTAGCTGGCCCGGGGCCAGCTACGATCCCCGCCGGCGCCGCAGCTGGTACTGCTGGTTTCTGCTCCCCGTCCCACAGGAGCTTCCCGGCCGTGACGCAGCTCTCGACCCAGTCCCGCTCTACGACCTTTTGTCTCCCGCGCCTGCCGTGCGTCTCGATTTCCTTCTGAATCACAGCATAGAAGGCCGTCGTCTTGTCCACGACAAGAACGTCGGCCATGGCGCGTCGCGAGACGACGAGCGCGCCGAGCCGGACAATCATGTCGATCACGGCGTCCCGCGCGTCTTCGGGCCGGTACTCGTTTGGCGACTTTTGCACATTGGCAGATGTCCAGATCCTCAGCGGGGCGCCTTGGCGGATCTCGTATGTCGATGATCCTGGGTGCACGAAGACCGGCACAGGCGGATCGAGCTCCTTCGGAGGCACGAGCCGGCGTTCCTGCGCACAGACTGATAGGTAGTGATATGGTAACGTCTCGTCCGGCTGGACCTCGTCGAGACTCGCCCGTCTTAGCCCTCTGTCGGGAGATGATGTCGAGCCGGGGCGTGATCCAGACGCGGGGTTGGAGAAGCTCAGACACCCCTCCACTGGCTGCCTTGAAACCGTGGCGCCCATGGCCTGAAACCATTGTTAGCTTTGAAGCGAGTTTGCGCATATGATTGAGCTCACTCCAGCCAGCTCCTCCAGTAGCAAGACGGCCAGCTCATCGAAGTCTTCTGGTACGAAATGCATCACGCGGCCAGCGAAGAGGTCTGGAGGAGGAGGTCGAGGAGGGTCTGGCTTCTTGGTATTCCGCACGGGTTGGGTTCCGTCGGCCATCTTGGTTGCGAGTGAAGCCGAATCTTGCAGTTGCGTCCCTGGCGTATGTTCTAATGCAGTGTTCTGTGTACAGTCGAGCCGGATGACGATGCAAGCCGACTTGACCTGTACGCGACGAATATGAAACTGTTTGCTCGGTCAACTGCTGATTGCGTGCATGCCGTCATCCGACAGGTCCGCGCGGTCGTGCCTGGTTGAGAAGCTATCAACCAAGATGAGTGGCACAATAAGATACAGCCTCGATGAGGGGCGGGATAGCAAAGGGGAAGCACAATAGCTCATAGTGTCTCATCGGCAGGCATCCAGCCTCTACAATGATCTGATCCGCAGACACATTTGACCCTGGCCGTGAAGGCCTGAGCTGGCCAGTTACACTCCTGCCCTTCATGCCCTCCCTGTCGCCGAGTCGAGCCAGAGGCGTCGGCGTAGTCGTAGCATAGCTCTTCTCCAGGCACGATATCCTGGGTTGCCTGGGCAAGGTATCAGTATCATCCCGGACAGGCCTCTCCGCTTCAGCGACTCACGAATAAAGCCGCCCTCGGGAGTACATGCGGGCCCGTTCCCCACCTAACAGGAAGGATAACGCAGTTAGGCTCGCACGAATGGTTTAGGATCCTACCGACATTGCCGATATGCCTTGCGTCGATGTGTGTGGTGCCGCTCGGAAGACGCAGCGACAGAATGTAGTTCCCTTGACCGGCCAGAAGAGGGTCTCCTGCTCCAGCAGCTGCAGCCTGGGAAGCCAACCGGCGCTGGGTCTCGGCTGCCGAGAGGTATTCGCCGGCATACAGGCATATGAATGTACCTCGAGGCAAGGGGTCCGACTGTCTCGGCCGGTAGAACAGACCTAAACCTGCTCCGGGTTTGCTAGCCCCAACAGCGACAGCAGCTCTGCGCGCCATCAGAGAGGGATTCGCCTGCTCTGAGGGAAGAACACACCGTACACCTCGCTGTGTCACGCGATTCGAACATGCCGTTCCGCATCCGCATGTCAATCCACATTCAACGAGAGGCCAGTTCTCCGGCAACGCATCTAGCTGGAGCACCTGACTCTGACCCGTCGAGCTCGTATGCCACCGGTAGAAATTGCCTGAGACCTGTCAGAAGCCTCCCTATTGCGCGTAGGGCAAGGCATACCGAAGGCGGCTATGCAGTCGCAGGAATCACTGTCCTGTACGCTGCATGCTGTCGCTGACGGCGAGCAGTTGCAGCCCAAGCACTCCTGCTCGCTGCCCGAGTCCGAGTCGACTGATCCGAGGTCTACGTCTGACTGTTTTTGCTTGTCCAGCGACTCTTCACCAGCATGGTCTCTCACGTCATCGAGTGAGATCTCGGAGATCCCTCTGCCGTCGGGCAGAACACTGTCCGTCACATACTACGGGCTGCATCAGCCGCTGCGAGATCTGCACCGCATGCATCGTCGCACACGACCAAAGGATCTCACACGATGCAGAGTCTGCCTGATGCGCAGCAGTGCCTGCTCCTCCACCTGGCGATCTACCGGGATCGGCACGGGTTCCAGCCCACCGCTAATGTCGTGAAAGCCGACACCGCCGCCGTCTTGCTGCACCGCCATCCGTAGCACCGACTGCGCAGCGTGATGTCGTGCCGTATCGACTCCATTAGGCGCGTCTACTGCCGGTACCCGAACATCGTCGCGAGCGCGTCGCATCGATCGCGCCGTGCCGCGCTTGACTGCTGTACTTGGCCAAGCGACACCGTCAGAGTTCTTGGGTGCTTTTGTCTCCAAGCCAAGCGACTTCGGCGTGAATCTCATGCCGGCATATTTGTTTGGCTCGGCGCCCGTCGCCGCCTAACTAGCTCTCTCACGCATGCACACCGGTGATCGAAACCTTCCCGAGCGGTAATCCTGGGGTCTGCACCGAGGCTAGATCAGGCTGCGAGGCAGCATCGATGTCGTGGTCGTCGATGGCATGATGCACCTGGCCGCCGTGAAAAGGGCCGACGACACCGCCTCATGGGCTGGCCCTTGTGCTAAAACGGCAGCGTGCTATGCCGAGCTTGAATTGATTTTGCCACACGGGTGGAGGCAGCCGGGGGAATGCCGGCGAGCAGGGAGGGAGGGGGCGGCAGCGAGGGGCAGGGTTGGGAGGTACGTTAGAGATGGACCGTCGGACGCGACTGCGGAAGCCACACGACCCTGGCGTGCGTCCAGATCGACCCAGACCCGCTGGGCGTGCGCGCTGCCGGCTGCAAAGCGAGCACATGCATAGCCTGGCCTCCTGCGTCACACGCTAGGGCGCGGCTCAAGGGCAGGGCAGGCGCTCGCTCTCGCTTTTGTGCCTTATCGAGGCCTCAGCCAATCACCCATCACACACCGGTCCGGCCGTCCTCGCCCGCCTCGGATCCGCCCGGCCCAGCGATGCGATCAGGCCACCGTCAGGCCAGAAAGCCAGCCTCCCTCGCCCTGGCCCCCCCAACAACGTTTATATAGACGGCCCGCACCTCCTCCTCCTTCTTTCTTCTTCTCCCCACGCTACATACATCTCTGACGAAGCTTTAACGACCTTCTGGCTACACAAACAGTCACAATGCGATTCAGCACCATCCTCGCCCCTATCGCGCTTGCCGCCTCGGCCTTGGCCCAGTCCTTCTCCATTGCCACTCCTGTGAGTGTTTGACGAGCGCGTGGATACCGGGAGGAGAGCATAGACTGACCAAGCGCAGCCCTCGCTCGTTCAGTGCCGTGAGTTATCGGTCCCGGTCGAGGCTTAGGATCGAGCGCTTTCGACCGCCGGTCCTGCGATCCGGGAAGCAAACAAGCTGACATTTGGGTAGAGCCTGTCTCTCTCTCGTGGACTGGCGGTACCGGCCCCTTCACTCTGTGAGTGCTCCCTCTTCTTCGCACAGCTGGAGGTCCCCGGTGCGATCTTCGGCCATATCCCCCTCCGAGGCAGCCTGCCAAGAGCGCCCATCGGTTGAATGGCAGCTGATAAAGAACAGGGCCGTTATCCCCGGTGGCCAGACCACGGCGGCCGCTATCGCCTTCATCGCGTCCAACGTGAACTCGAGCCCTTACACCTGGACCGTTAACCTCCAGACCGGTACGTCTGGCTCCAGAGTTGGCCACCAGTCTTGAGTTTCTTGGCTGACGCTAGCAGGCCAGTCCGTCACCCTCAAGATCACCGACGCGCAGGGCAACAACGCCTACTCGTCGCAGCTCACCGTGGGTTGCACTTCTCAACCATCGTTGACAGGCGAGCTGACGCGATTATAGATCCAGCAGGGCGCCTCGAACTCGTGCCTCACTGCTTCGTCCGGCAGCAGCTCCATGTCTGGCGCTAGCGCCACCGCCAGCTCGTCCTCGATGATGGCCAGCTCCACCAGGTGAGCCGGTCTCTGACCTGTCCAACGCCGCAGGAAAAGGGCTGACCAAAAGCCGCAGCGCCTCCGCCACCTCGTCGTCGATGGCCATGTCCTCGAGCACTGCCGCTTCGTCGTCCGCGACCGCCTCGTGAGTCTGGCCTCTCCTCAAAGTAACCTGTAGAATTCGGCTGACCATGCCAGCGCCTCCAACACGGCCTCCTCCATCTCGGGCCAGGTCGGCTCGGTCGTCGCCTCGGTCACCTCGACCTCGAGGTCGGGCGCCTTCGCCACCGCTGTTGCCGGCCTCCCCGCCGTTGCTGCCGGTGCTCTCGGCGCCGTTGCCGTCCTCTTCTAAGCGGCGAAAAGGCGAGCCGGCTGCCCTCCAGGCAGTTTGGCGAGCGCCCGATGCGGTTCCGCCTCGACAGCAAGTCTCGTTGTGCTCGGCCGCTTTTGGCGGCAGGGCTGCTTCACAGCTTGCGGTGGATCGAACCCGCTCGAGCACATGAAAGACTCATTCCGGGCTGAAAGGCACCTTTCCGTAGTTTATAAACCGACTCCTTCACCCTTACATAGCTGTCTCTGATCGAATTCTCCTCTTACTACACGATAATGGCTATACGTTTCTCTGATACGCCCCGCTATGCATCTGGAATGGTATGCCCCACAGCCTGGCTTCGGGGGACTCATCACTGGAAGATTGGCTTTGTCGACAAGCGGCGTCCGCCGGTTCCGGGTATCGCCGGCCATCAATGCGACTTGGTGTACTTGCAGGTAGTCTGCGTTAAATTTCCTGTCCGAGTCGACAATGCAAGATAGGAGATATGTTCCACCGCATATGAGGAGTCGTGGCGGCTCTCAACCAGGTTCATCCAGCATGAGGGCACCAGCGAGGCCGCAGCCGGAACACTCGTCCGCGTCCCTCGCCTCATCCAGCTCAAACCAAGCGCGGCCTAGCGGAATGGTTGGCAACTACGGCGTCGGAGGGGGAAGCCGCGGCGGCTGGCATAGCCGCAAAGTCGAAACGGCAGACTCCGTGCTGGCTTCGCCAGCTGGAGACATCCGGCCAGCGACAGCCAGCAAGCAGGCGCGTCTGGCGGTTGACGAGATGGAACTGGTCCAGTCCGTTTCGCGTAGTGGCGGCGATGGTGCACAAGGCGACGCGTAGGTCCGTCTTGCTGGAAGCGAATGACGGATGTATGCTGATGTCCAAAGCCTGAAGGACTGGCAGCTGCAACAAAGATTCAGGCAGTACATCGACGAGCGGGTGAGCATTTCCAGTTCCAAACACCATGCGAGCTAACAGTCAGGCAGCTAGACAGGCATTACGAAGGGTTTCAGACGCCTAGAGATCAACCACCACCCGAAGGCAGCGCCGAGGAGCTGGAGAGCTTGAGTAGCATTGTCCTTCTGTTTCGTAAGCTAGCCTATGAGCAGAATCCCACGTCTCAGTCTGATATCCCATCCAGGCAAGCTGCGTGAAGGCGTTGTCGCTTCAGGTCGGATAGACGACTTCGCCATAGAAGGTGAGAGTCACGCCTGTGGCTGTTACGAGGCGTTGCTGAGCGTGTGATCAGTGTTCGAGTCGTCTGCCAGGTTAACTGTGCTGGCCAACCACTTGCCACAGCTGCTTTCGGCACTCAGCGGGCTGGTGCCCGGCTTGTACCGGGCAGTGGAATCGTCCCGCAAAGGCAAAGGCAAGGTCGCGGCGCCGAGCGGGGATTCGGGTGTCGCCTCGCAGCTTGCGGCTTTGTCAATTGACAACGCTCCTCCGAAAGACACGGCAGCGGGCGGAGATGCCCGAGCCGAGTTTGCACGACTGTTGCTCCTGTTCCATCTTGTTCAGAACGGACCCACGGCATTCCATCAGACGTATCTCGAATTGACGACGTCAAGCACTATCTCGTTGAGATCGCCTTTGACCGACATCTCCGAGTCGAGCGCTCAAGGAGCCACTTCCAAACCTCCGCCTGAACCGCCATTCCTCGCGCCAGAGCACCTCGAGCTGCCTCTGCGAGTGTGCGAGATCCTGTCGCAGGAGAGGTTTTCGCCGATCTCGTTCTTTGGGCTCTTGCGAGATAAGCGCTTAACGGCATACGAGCGAGCGATCCTTGCTTGGGCCACTACGCCGACAAGGCAAAGAGCCTGGGATGTCATGAAGAAGAGCTATATGGAGGTATCCGTGCCTTGGGCAGAACGGTGGCTTGGCTTGGACGAAAAGCAAGTCTTAGATTGGGCGTCGAGCAAGGGGTGCAGAGTGGAGCAGGGGCGGATGAAGCTCAGATGACCTTATGGAGGCCCAAACATCTTCCATGCGTCTATACGATGTATATCATCTAGGGGTATCGGCCGTGATCGCACTCATTGTCACTCAAAGAACGTGTCAGAAGCTGCCATTGTACACCGTGCTGCGCCCCCAGACCATCCCTCGGAGTGCCGCGTATTGCAGACCGGCACCGACAAGCACGAAGATGTGGAAGATCTGGTGCGAGTTGCCAAAGTAATCTACCTTGCCCGGGATGAGGTGTTCCGGGAAGCGAGCTGCGCTGCACGCTGGATTAGCAAAGGGACGGCTGTGGGTCAGCGACCGACTTACTACATGACTGCGCCGACGATATAGGCCAGCCCGCCGCCAAGGACCAGGTCTAGGCTGCCTTGTTGACGGGCGTAGCTAAGCCCTCGGGACAGGACAACGTGTGTCATGGGTACGACGGCGGACAGGCCGAGCGCGATAAAGGTTAATGTCCGGTGCCATCGATGCGACCGGTGGTGCGGCGACAGGACGATCTATGAATGATCGGTGACCATCTTTGTCAGAGCAGGTATTGTACGCACGTAGCCAGAAGTGATGCCCGCGGTCAAAATGCCACCTTGAGCCGCGTCAGTACCACTTTTTGGCAGCGGCTAGACGACGTACTCATGTAGACTACTCGCAGGACAGGGCTGTCGTAGAAGCAGTAGTAAAGCCCCGGGAGTATGCTTCCCACGATCAGGATCACAATCCCGATCTGTACAATCAGCCACAAGCGCAAGCTCATGCAGACCCGGGAACACACATAGTCTCCTCGGTGCGCCGCGTCGCACACGCTCTTGGAATGACACTGGACGGTATGGAACCAGCTGCTCAGGCCGAGGCAGCCTACTGCCGACAGACAGTACACCGCCATCGCGATCTTGTCATGTAGCGTTGGCGGGACTGGTGTCGGGTCGCTGGCCTCAACTCCAAAGGAGGGGAAGAATGTCGGGAAATGCGTCGGGAAGAGGTGTAGAGGGAGCAGGACGAGGAAGAATAGCGCTCCGAGCGAGTGCGAGTGTATGTTCACTGCAGGTATCAGTATCCGGGCGATACAGCCGCGAGGGCGGTGCCCTAGTCGGCGCACCTGTCTCATTGTGCAGATCTAAAAGGCGGTCAGCTAGAGCCAAAGCGTACAGAACATGAGCCAACGTACAGCCGACAGCACTCCACAGGCAAGCCCGGATACTGGGCATTTGCCGCCTGTATCCCGTGAGGATCCACTCATTGTCCGTCTGCCACGGTACATCCCGCAGCGACGCCTCGTACGTCGTCAGGAGTGGCCGGGCGTTCGAGGATGTCTTGGTCGACTCAGGCGCGAGCAGCGGCGCTTCCTCGCTCTGCTGTTGGCCGTTGGCTCGCATGCTGGGCTTCTGAGGTAGGCCGTTCAAGTGACCCGTCTGTTGAGCGGTGAAAGTCCGTCTGTTCACTGGCATGGCACGGGGAAGGATGGTCTTAAGGACCAAGGGATGTCTCGACCTCGAAATACCCGGTCCGTTTCCATGAAGGAGCCCCACGCCAGGCCCACCATGCCATCATTGACAATGGCGTGGATCCTCTGAAGATTGTCCAGTGGGTCAGTCTCAACAAGGATACGAGGTTGCCATGTGGTGCAGCCCACGCAATGCGCGGTGCTGGTCGCAACGGTCTACACGAAGATGCATGCATGGGATAGCACGTTTCAGAAGCACCTTTCATCTGGAGCCAAACAAGCGGAGTCCTCCGCATCATTACGGCATAACCGGTCACTTTCCGCAAAAGTTGAGTCCACTGTGACTGCTGCAGTCCTTGAACGTCTGTCATATACCGCTTGAACGTCATTCGACTTCTTTGGGCACGATGGCCAAGCAGAAGTCAGTGTCATTCGCGCAGCCGGAGAGCCGCGGCTCGAAGCGGCGCAAGACTGGCAAGAGATCAGCTGAGGCTGCCGGGCCTAGCGGTGCATCATCCAGCAAGAAGATCCGGTTGACGGCCGACGAGCTGAAATGGAAGTCGATTAAGGCGACATCGTTTGCCGGCGTAGACGAAGGCGGAGGTATGATGATGTTGGAGGAACTGGACGATGTCGGTGTCGAGTGGGAGGAGACCGCAGCCGGGACAAAGGTCGCTCGCTTCGTGGTACGTCCTCTGAAGGCAAGCTGGTGCCAGCTGACCGCGTGATAGGCGGACGAATCGGCTCAGGCCGCCAAAGCGGAGAAGAGTGCAACTGGTTCCGATGATGAGGAAGTAGACGGGGAAGGCACAGAGCACGAAATAGCTGCAGAAGGGGTCGACGAGGAGGAGTCGGACACCGCATCCGTCACTAAGGAAGCAACTGAGGATGCCGACGGTCAGGATGGCAAAGATGTTTCCGACATGGAGGCGTTTCCCGACTTCGCGGGTCTCGAGGCTGAAGAGCTCGATGAGGAGGACGGCGAGCAGCACACCCTTATCGCTGACGACTTTGACGGTACGTCAATCAGCACCAGAAACATGGACTAAAGGCTGATCGTAGCAGACGGTCTGCTGCCCGAGTGGACGAACATACCGCTGCATTCAGCTCTAAAGCGAGCGCTCCACGCTCTGAACCTCGTCAAGCCGACCGAGATCCAGGCGCGGGCTCTTCCTGCCGGTCTGAGCGGCAAGGACGTGGTCGGCGTAGCCGAGACTGTACGTCTGCACCCTTTCGTCATAGATCCAGACAGTACGCTTACCCAACGTAGGGCTCAGGAAAGACACTCGCATATTCCTTGCCGATCCTCTCCCAGGTCCTCAAGTCGCCTCGAAGCCGTACGGCCGCCAAGCGACCGTTGTCCGCCCTGATTCTGTGCCCGACTCGAGAACTGGCCATCCAGGTGGTTGACCACTTGAAGCGGCTGCTCAAGCATGTCGAGGAGGAGGGTAGCGACGGAGGCAGCGAGAATGGAGACGCAAAGGCGAAGAAGGGCAGCAACCCACCGCTCGTCTCGATCGGAAGCGTCGTTGGTGGTCTCAGTGCTCAGAAGCAGAAGAGGATCGTCGACCGGGGCTGCGACATCTTGGTCGCAACGCCGGGTCGTCTCTGGGACCTGATCAAGTCTGTGAGTGGCCAATCACGCCGTGACCTGGTGCGTGGCTGACGGGCAGGACGAGGACCTCGCTGCGAGTATCCGCGGCCTGCGGTTCTTGGTCATCGACGAGGCGGATCGAATGATTGAGAACGGGCACTTTGCCGAATTGGAGAGCATTGTGCGTTTGACGCAGAGGGCTTCGGGGTGAGCTATTCTCCGCCTCCTATCGATTCCTGAGCTCTGCTGACGCCCTGAAGCCAGCCAGCAGGCGAAGACGACGACGACCCGCTATTCGCAGCCGCTTCGACCGCATTGACCGAGACGGAGGCAAGGGATGACATGCAGACGTTTGTCTTCTCGGCGACGCTGTCGAAAGACCTGCAGCAGAACCTCAAGAAGCGCGGACGGAAACCGTTGAAGCGCGGAGGGCGAAAGGCGTCTGCTCTAGGTGCGTCCGCTATCTAAGCTGCATTTCTGCCCGTATCTGATCGGAGTAGAGGATCTCGTGGAGAAGCTCGACTTCAGAGATAAGGTGCCGGAGGTGATTGATCTCACACCGGAAGGAGGCATGGTCAAGACGCTCAAGGAGAGTATGATCGAATGCGTGATAACAGACAAGGTGTGTCCCTCGGCATCGAGGTCAGGGAAGCCAGCTCACATAGGCAGGACCTGTACCTGTACTACTTCCTGCTTCGGTATCCTGGGCGATCGATGGTTTTTGTCGGCAGCATCGACGGCATCCGACGGCTCATCCCGCTGTTCGAACTGCTTCAGGTCCCCGTCTTCCCGCTGCATTCCCAGTTGCAGCAGCGTCAACGTCTAAAGAACCTGGACAAGTGAGCACATCGTCTTTACGCGGAACTCGTCCCACTGACATCGCCAGGTTCAAGGCGTCCAAGTCGGGCGTGCTGATCGCTACGGACGTTGCCGCGCGAGGCCTTGATATCCCTCAAGTCGACCATGTCATCCACTTTAATCTCCCCCGGACGGCGGACGCGTACATCCATCGATCGGGACGAACGGCCCGAGCGCAGAACCCAGGTTTCGCTCTGCAGCTGTGCGCACCCGAAGAGAAGGGCATGCAGCGTGGTCTGATGAAGTCGCTCAGAAGGAGTACGTGGTTTGACTTGTTAAGCGAAGGATGAGGCTGATGCCCAAGCAGCGCAGGACTTGCCGGAGCTGCCGATTGACGCTGGGTTCATGCCCAAGTTGAAGGAACGGGTACGGCTCGCGCGCGAGATCGAGCACGCGCAGCACGAAGTCAAGAAGGTCAAGCACGAGAAGACATGGTTGCAGGAGGCCGCCGAGGCACTCGACGTCGACATCGACGAGGACATGTGAGTGCAAATGAGCGCGCACAGCGCGCGCCTAGTACTCCACTGACTTAGGGCTTAGGCTCTCGGACGAGGACACGGCGGCGCACAAGGCGAATAACCGCAAGAAGGGCAAGAAGCAGCCCGGCGGCGGCGGCGGTTCCGCCAAGCCCAAATCCGAAGCAGCTGTCGCTGCTCTCCGCGCAGAGCTGAAGCACCTTCTCGCCGAACCGCTCATAGCGAGGGGCATCTCTACGCGGTACCCCACTTCAGGCAGCAAAGTCATCGTTGACGACCTGCTCTCCTCCAGAGGTGAGTCCGGCCGTACTCCATAACAGTCCGAGCACTGACGCCTGGGTAGGCCACGGGAACCTGCTCGGGGCTAACACGGGTAAGGCGTGGGACGAGGTGGGCAAGGTCCGCAAGAACAAGGCGGGCGGAAAGCGCAAGCGCCCCGCTTCCGCACCGAGCGCATAAGAGCGCTCAACGAGCCATATCTCAGTACATCCTCGCCGCATGTATGCGGACTTGCGCAACCCCACGCTAGACAGACCAGTGTGACATGCAACATGAGGGGGAACCCGTGACTATAGAGAATGATGTATGCTGCTACAAGAACAATGTCCGACACGCCATGTAATGAAAAGTCCTAGACGGAGGAAAGGGGAAGGGCGAGCGAGCGAGAGAGAGGCGGGAACTACTGAGCCGGGCGAGGCCCCATCTGTGGCGCGTCGGTGCTGCCACCGGGCTGAGGGAAGATGACGCCGAGACCGTTGTTGCCCATGGGCATGCTCGACGGCAGCGGCGCCTGCGGCATGTTTGGCGGCGGTGCGTGCGACATGTTGGGCGGTAGTGCCTGCGACATGTTGGGCGGTGGAGCCTGTGACATATTGTGTGGTCCCTGCGACATGTTTGGCGGCGGAGCCTGCGTCATATTGGGCGGTGGTCCTTGCGGCATGATGGGCGGCAGTGTCTGCGGCATGTTTGGCGGCGGTGGCTGCGACATGTTGGGCGGTGGTGCCTGCTGCATGTTGGGCGGCGGCGCCTGCGGCATGCCTGGGGCGGGCGCGGCGATCTGGCCGGAAGCGACATTTTGGCTCTGTGCCGCCACTGCTACAGCAACCCGCTTCTCACGGGCTGCCCTGAGCGGCGGGCAGATTTCGCGCTGCATGTGCCTCGCGAGGGCGTCGCTCCGCGCAAACTCTTGCTTGCTACACAACGGTCAGCGGTGAATGCCAGGCCTGGTGACGGGACCGCACGCACCAAACGCATTTATGCGACTTTTCGCCCTCATGCGTGGTCATGTGCCGCTTCAGGTCGTGCTGGCGCACGAACGCGTGGTCGCTGGAAGACGTGTCAGCTAGGGGGCCGCCAGTTCAGGAAGCAGGGGTCACTCACCAGGACGGGCACTGGTAGGGCTTGTCGCCGACATGTGTCTGGACGTGCGCTTTGATGGCGCTCTTGCGGGGGAAAGTCCGCTCGCAGTCGTCGATAAGGCATCGGAACCGCCTGACCGTCTCGCCCTTCTCGTTTTTGTCCAAGTAGCCGGCGAACTGGGACTCAATGAACTCCTTGGTGAAGCCAGGGTTGTGCCTATCAACGGGGACAGGCTGGCGGTCAAGCTTGAACGTGATGGATCCTTCTTGCTGCTGCTGTTTCTGCTGCTGCGCCACGAGCTGTGGGTCCACGGTCCCGAGGGCGGGGCTCGGCGACGCCTGGTTGGCTGGGTAGAAGCTGGGAGGTAGACCGGCCGTCGAGGGGTTGACCAGGCCGCCGCTGGACAAGGTCGGCAATGGGGCCGAGAATGACTGCGACATTGACACGGACCCGGAGGTTGCAGCGCCGGAGGCGAGATTGGGCGTGGTAAGGGCCGATCCTGGGGCAGTGGGCGCCTCGAAGACTGATGGTGGCAGAGGCGGCATGGTGCCCGCGGGTGACCCAGCGGCAGTGCCACCGCTCGCTGTGGCTGCTGATCCGGAGGCGGCTTTGCCATCCTTGGGGGTTTTGGGCTTGGGCTTTGGCCCGGGCCGAAGACGCAGACCGACGGGAGGGTATACGGCGCGCTTCCGCGTCGGGGTGATAGGATCAGGCTTGGCCCGCCCGCCACTGAATGGTTCCATCCCAGGGGACTGGTTCCATGTCTGCGGGTCGAATGTCGGCATTGGAGCAGTCGCCGGCGGAGGCACGACGATGGCGGACATGGCGCCCGGCGCTATCGGGTCGGACCTCGGCGCCGACTCCGAGATCGATCGGTGGTGCATGCTGGGAGGCGCGGGACCGCCCATGCCTCCCGCGGGCGGCATGATGTACGACGTGGACCGCATTGCGACCTGTGGGGGCATGACGGGACTGGGCCCGCCGGCCATGAAGTTGGAGTAACACTGCGCCGGCTGCGCCAGCTGCATCGAGGGCGAGCCGCACATCATCCCCGGGACAGGAGGGTACGGCACCGACTGGAAGGTCGGCTGCGACGGCAGCATGGCCTGAGTGGGGATCATGCCCGAATAGTCGACCGGGGGCGTTTCGATTTCGGGCACGTCGCTTTCAGCGATGGTGTCGAGCGTTTGCGTCCGCGCGTGGCTCGGGAACCCGCCTTGCGGGAACACGGGCGTGTGGTGCATGTACGGCGAGGTGTCGGGCTGGCTCGGCGGCATGAACATGGGCTGGCCCATCGTAGGCGTCAACGTGCCCAAGCCGTCGCCCGTGAAGTTGCTTGGGATGTTGCCTGGAATGAGATCGGGCGTATTCATCATGCCGAGGTGAGGTGCACTGGGGACGCCTCCCATCTGGCCGAGGTAGGCCTGGATCGATTGACTCGGCGTCGGCTGGCCCGTGCCGTCGAGCATGGGGCCACCTTCCCTCGGAGGATACCTGAAGGCGTCCATCGAAGGGAGTGTTTGGACTGCTCCGCCGTAAGGACCGAGGTTCTGCGATTCGAGGTGAGGTGACAAGAGGATCTCGGATCCGTTCGAGAACACCGACATGCCTGAGGCAGTGCGTGAATCGCCGGACCACCACCCACTGGCCTCTCGTGACCCAGGTAAGCTGAAGGTAGTGGGTCCAGAGACGGCGCGCTGGAGGGGCCTACTGCCCAGGGACTCGCTATCTCCCGACGTCGTGCGATTGTGCTTTCGACCGAGAGGCGAGGGCGGGACCGACGACGTGCCGGCCCCGCCGCTACCGCCTCCAACAGCACCATGTGTGACTTGTCTGCTGCGGCGCGCGGACTGCAGTGTCGGCGAGGAGCCGTAGTTGGGAGGGAAGTTTGGTCGCCGGACGCCAGGGTGAGCGGACAGTCCGCTCGGATAGCCACCGAACGGCGTGGTCGATATAGACGGCGGTAACGCGGGCGAGTAACCGGGGACGTCTATTCCCTTTAGGACGTCTCTGTTCACTGTGCTCGGCGTAGGGCTGCTCATCCATCCTTGAGTCGGGCGCATGGGTGTCTGGGCTGGCGCCGCTGACATCGCGTTCGCGTCGGGCTGCCCGACAGGCGCATTGGGCGCAATCCGCGGCGAATCCGTCTCGTTTGGAGGGTAAGAGACGTGAAGGCCGCTATTGGAGGCATGGCTTGGGTCCGCAGAACTTGCTTCTCCAAGGTCGAATGTCTGCTGGATCGAGTAGTTGCCGTACCCGGCAGCGGGCCCGGCCGGGTTGTATCCGTATACAGAGGACAACCCATCCTGTGCGGACGAGCGGGAGTCGCTTGCCTGCTTACCGACGGTCGGGCCGTGGTCGTATGAGGCGTCTTGGCCGTATAGAGGACCGCCTAAGCCGCGACCGGTGAGGGAGTCGACGGGGGAAGAATAGTCGTCTTTGGGCGAGAGAGGCCCAGACGAGATGTACTGCATCTTGGCGGGGCTCGCGTCGTCGGCTGGCGGCGGACAGCTCAGTGTGGGCTGGAAGGACAACATTCAGCCTCGAAGGCTCGAAGGGAAGCAAGGTTTGCTGGACTCACACAGCGATACACGCAGATACACTGAACGCCTCCTTAGGTGGCGCGGTGAATTTACTGGCGATGGAAGACAAGAACAGGATGCGAAAAGTCGAGCTGGTCGCAGGCTGGCTTAAGTATCCGCACCGCAGGCGGGCGGTCTACCAACAGAGCCTTGTGAAGAAGCAGCGTGGTCGCTGTCTTCCCCTAGGTGTGGGATGCCCTGTCTGTCGTGCACGTCGGCGGTGCCGGCCCGTTCAGCACACTCCTCCTGTTGGATGTCGAGCGTGGTCGCGAGCCCACGCGGTCGATGGCGGGTAGGACAGCCCCCCACAGCAGCGACTGAGCTCGTCCTGGCCGATGGAAGGTACCCCTAGTTCGTGTTTGCAATCTCCGCAATAGTGTCTCAGACAGCCTTCTCCCTCGTGGCTGAGCGGTGTACGATGGTCGGGTATCACTGTCACGCGTGCTGATGTATCGCGTGGAAGACCAGGTGAGGCTGGTCGTGGTCGGAGTTGAAAAAGAAGGTGTTTGGTGAATGAATGTGGATGCCGAACGGGCGGTGGGTTGGAGAGGTCCGGTTTGTTGACACCGGCCAAATCCTCCTAAAACAACAACAATATTTTCCGAGCCCCTCTTGTCGCCGCTGACCAAGTGGGCGGGACTTGTGCACCTGCAGCCGCTGTGCAAGAGCGAGAGGACGTAGCGCTGGTGGGGAGACGAGGTGGAGATGGAGGAGATCGACAAGTCAAGTGCAGATCTCGTTGGCGTTGCTGGGTCTCAGAGTTTACGTCCTGCGCGGATGACAGCGGGTGTCCCCGGTAGGCGGCAGGGTGCTGCCAGGCGGACTATACGCCGAGCTACGGCGCCGAACGGTCAGTTTCTCCGGCTTCCCCTGGGCTACTCTGCCTCGAGGCGAGCTTGCGGCATGGGATGCATACATGCATGCAGGCGGCCGTTCCTACCGGCTTCAGACGGCAGCGGCTCCGCTCCAGAATCCCTGAAAGACGGCGGTCGGCAACGACGACGACGACGCCAGTCCGTCAGATGATGATCGAGCCGTGGATGCCGCGCACCTCGGACGCCTTCCTGGCCTAAAAGAGAGCGCACAACAGGCACTTTTCTGGGCCTGCGGGGACGTAAGTGAAGAAATGCAGCTGTTCGCCCTGGGCGTGAGCTCCCTGCGCCGCACCCCGGCAGCCCGGCTCGGCGATCGTTTCGGGCCCCTCCGACCACACCGTCCGGTACGACAGTCAACTGCACCGCGATCAAAATGACATGTCCCACAAGCCGGTGTAACGGCTTTCCGCACTCACAAGAAGTCAGGTCCGCACCACGAGGCAAGGTTCAGGGCTCCGCTCTGTACGGTGTCTTATCGGATGGACGCAGCCCAGGCCAAACAAGAGACCATTCTGAGGATGATGGAGCTGAGCATGACGACAATGCTCTTCCCCTGAACGGTGGAAGACGGAAACTGCGCGGAGGTCAAGATGGACAAGGCGTGAACGCCTCTGTGGCTCAAGCTGTCTTCGCGCCCGAACAAAGGCCCGAGCCCTTATGCTTGCCATCGAGAACATAGCTGTATCGGAGAAAAGTATCATACTCGCCTACCTCGTCTGCAACGAGGTGCTAGAAGCATCATTTAACGCAGACAGACGGGTCTACTTGCTGCATTGATGCTATTTCGATCAGGCTTCTGTTTGTTTACACCTTCTCGCCCCGATGAAAGTGGAGGCCCTGAAAAGAAAGAAAGCAATCGCGTCCAGATGCATCATTACGGCACTCTCAAGTTGCCCGATAGCGGGCCAAGCGGCGTTATCTTTCTGTGGCACTGGTTGTAGCTGCTGCGGGTCCGGGGAAGGACAAGGTGTTAGCTGTTCGCGGCGCCCCGCTACCCCGCATCACACCTCGTTTGTCCTTCATAAGTCGATCACGGGGCGAATATGGTCTCGCGCTCTTCGGCCAATGCCCTCACGGGCGGTCCTACCGCTACGACGGCGTCGCAGCATGCCGCAGAGGCCGTCAGAGCAGGGACAAAGCGCAAAACCAGGGGGTCGTCCCCGTCAAAGACCCAGCCCGGCGTTGGGGACGCGAGGCAGGGCGTGGTGGATGGAGGAGCGACAGGTGCGGCAGGCGTGGCGGGGCGAGTGACCCGTAGGAGTGCAGCTGCAGCAGCGTCAAGCACTCCTGGGATGAGCAGTGCTGGATCCCGTCGCGCTGGTGCCGGCGTTGAGAACGCCTCGCCTACGTCAGCGCGTCGCCCATCAATGGTCGAGCCTGCCAGAGGAGAGGAGGCGAATCTGATAGGGTACGAGTGGGGCTCTGCAACGGTACGTCAAATCACTGCACCAGGGGATGTCCGATCGAGGCATCTCGCTGACACGGCGCAGAAACGGCGTCGCCGGGCATCTCCTGTGAAAGCACAATCCAGCTCAACGCAAAAAGGAGACGCACGCCGTTGGGGCGACCCCGAGGCAGGACCAAGCACGGAGGCGCTAGCATCCGCGCCTGTCCTCCGCACACTGTCCAATCAGTCGGCACACTCCGCTCACCCAGCGGGTGCTTCTCCCTCTCGCGTGAGTGTACTCCCTGCATCCCCACCTCGTGTGCTGACCGATCGCAGCAGCCCCCACACCCGTTCTACCCTTACGGGTCCACGCCGTTCCGGTACCCTTGCCTTCACCCAGACAGCCCCCCGCCTCCGCCTGGAAATCCCAAAGATCCCAAGTTCAAGCGCTACGACCCGCACTTCTGGTCCACCATCGCTACGTGCGCCGACCCCTCCAAGGCGAAAGCCGGCCCCGCAAGTGCAAGCAGGCAGGCCCTTGCTCCGCAAGACCAGGCACAAGTCGGTCCATCTTCCCGGCCGACAGCCACTGTACCGAACCAAGCGCCCCATCCGCATCCGGACGACTTTGCCCCGGACTTTATCGGCTGGGCAGGACTCGCGGACCACCCGTCTGCCCAGGCTTCCCCGGCTCCGCAGCCGCACAACCACAACATCCAGCCTCCTCAGCCACAATACCCACAGACACTCAACGACTCGGACCTCACGTCGTACTTCTCCAACGACCCGACTTACGCGTCTATATCTGCGCTGCTGTCCGCTTCGCAGATCCCCTTCCGCGGGGCGTCAGGGCCCGACCCCGATCCGGGAGACGGGTATCCTACGAGTCCTGGCGCAAGGTCGGACGGTCTCGCGGGACCGCTCAGCCCAAGTATGCAGGGAAGGTACTCTGTTACGAAAAAGCCAGACTGTGAGCCGTGCGTCACAGACCAGCCCGGCCACCCAGGCCACTGGCAACGACACGCCTAGGCGGAGGAGATCTGCCGCAGGTCCAGAAGTCACATCACGACAGAATCTTGAATGGCGAGCCGCCTGACCGAACATGCAGACAGCCTCATCATAGAGTATGAAACCCCTTGCTTGCATCGCACATGTCCATGCGTCCCTCACCGACCCGTCCTGGGTGAGATGTCCCGCCTCCTTCGGAGCAGATCAGGGCGGGTTACGGCATAGATGCGGACACGGTTCGAGCCAACGTTCTCTACCGGCCAAGTCGCAGTGTCTAGATATATCTGCTATTCCCACTTCGTTCACTGCTGACGTTCTGTCGTGCACGAGCAGATCCGGTCGAAGCGTCTCTCAGAGGACTGTCGTATACTCAAAGGGCCGGACCCCACCGCTCCATCCGTATCTTGATCGGCTAAATCTGCCTCGAACCGTCACTCCATTTGCGATCACTCCTGTCCAGGTGACAAGCCCCTGAGTCCCAAGATGTAGGTTCGGATAGCTGTTCCTATAGCCACACCTGGGGACTGGTATCATATAGCTGCTCTCCCGCTACATCAAGTGTGCTTTGCTGACACCCACAGGAACTACGTCCAGCTCGAGAAGCTGGGTGAAGGAACGTATGCGACGGTCTACAAGGTGAGCCAGACCGGCATTCTCTCTGAGCTTTCACGCGCACCATGTTGGCGTGCTCGCACGTAATAGTCTGGCTGACATATGTAGGGACGGTCGCGGACGACGTCTGAGATTGTCGCTCTGAAAGAAATCCACCTTGACGCGGAGGAGGGTACACCGAGTACCGCCATCCGGGAGATCAGCTTGATGAAGGGTGGGTGTTCTCCTTCCGCAGGCGTGCTGCCTGAGTAGAACGCGGATATCCACTAACCCTGTCAGAGCTGAAGCACGTGAACATTGTCCGGCTACACGACGTGATCCACACCGAGACCAAGCTGGTCCTCATCTTCGAAGTGAGTACTCCCTCCCCCCTCGCGGATCCCCGCTGACATGTCCAGTTCTGCGAGCAGGATCTGAAGAAGTACATGGACACGAACGGAGATAGGGGCGCACTGGACTTGAACACCGTCAAGAACTTCACGCACCAGTTGTTGCAGGTAAGTCGGGTGCCTCAGGGCAACACTGCTCGCAGCTTCGATACCAGTGTCTCTGGCTTACGCTAATAGGGCGTGGCGTTCTGTCATGACAACCGAGTACTGCACCGAGACTTGAAGCCGCAGAACTTGTTGATCAACCGGAGAGGAGAGCTCAAGATTGGTGATTTCGGTCTGGCCCGCGCGTTCGGTGTCCCAGTCAACACGTTCAGTAACGAGGTGAGCGAGGCCTCCGCAGAGAAGGCCGAGCCTTCATCGTTGGAGCTGCTGCTTACACGATAGGTGGTTACGTTGTGGTACCGTGCACCGGACGTATTGCTAGGTTCGAGGACATACAGCACTTCGATCGATATCTGGAGTGTCGGCTGCATGTGAGTGTGGTCCTGTGTATGCAAGATGAAGGCCTTAACCCCGTAGCATGGCGGAGATGATCACGGGATACCCCTTGTTCCGAGGTCGAGACAATGCCGACCAGTTGACCCAGATCATGAAGATTGTCGGCACACCCAGTGATGCCACTCTTGCTCAGATCAAGATGAACTCGGTGAGCCTCACATAATCATCCTGCGGGTTTGGTCGCTGACTAGTACAGCCTGAGATCCAGCTCAAGAGTCCATTGGCGAAGCATCCCAAGCAGCCATTCCACGCCATCGTTCCCCGTGCACCGCGAGATGGTGAGTCATGACCAGTAGCAGAGATACCGTATCTGACAACCGCAGCGATCAACCTCCTGGAGTACCTGTTGCAGTTCGAGCCTACTCGTCGGTTCGACGCGCACCAGGCTCTGGCCCACCAGTACTTCACCGCTCAGCCAATTCCACCGCCTATGATCCCCACGTCGGTGTCTTCGTCGGCGGCTTCACTGGCGCTACCACCGCGAGTCGCCGCCCGAGCGTCTCAGGCATCCGCCGCGGTACAGGCCCAGCAGCAGCAACAAGCTGCCGCTCAGGCTCAGGCCCAGGCGCAGGCTCAGGCACAGCTGCAAGCGGCACAGGCGGCCGTGCAGCAGCAGCAACAGCAGCAGCAGCAGTACAACATGATGGTAGCGGAACAGGCCAGGCAGCAGCAACACCAGCAGCAGCATCTCCAGAACTACTACGGTGCGTGGTTCTCTGCGACATTAGGGACACTTGCTGATGCTTGAACAGACCCCAACGTAGCTCAGGCGCAAGCACATGCGCAGATGCAGATGGCACAAGCGCAGGCTCAAGCCCAAGCCCAAGCACGCGGCATGGACCCGAATGTCAGTTCCCGCTATCTCCATGACCCTTTGTTCGCTAACTTGAATCAGATGGCAGCTCAGCAGGGATACTACATGAACGGAAACGAACAGAGGTACTAGCTGAGGGGTGTTTAATGCCGGGGACCCGCTTGATGAACATCATGCATGCATGTATAGTATGATCCGCGACGCGTGCTTCTCAAGCAGCGAGGTCTAAGCGCCACGTGCAGAGTGACGTAAATATCCGAAGTTGAGTCTTGCCACCTGAGTCGAGATTCACTCGTTGGTATCCCGTTCTTGCTGTTTGTCCTTGACTAGTCATTACTATGCCAGGCAAACCACGCGGAGTCAAGTCTACGGCGCCATCGCCATCGCCTGCGAGAGAGACGCGAGGCGGGACGAGGGCGTCTGCGCGAACACGAAAGGGCAAGGAGGTTGTTGTGGAGGAGGAAGAGGAGGTCGAGGGACAGGCCGAGGGACAGGCCGAGGTAGAGGCTTCCCAGAACGTCGATAGCGGCGCTGAGGCTGCTGCGGAGCCAGAAGTTGAGGAGGAGCCGGAGTCAGGAAAAGTAGATGAGGAGGAACAGGAGCAAGAAGGCGGAGATGGTGCCGACGATGCTGCCGGCCCTAGTTCCGCTGCGGAGGGCTCCAGCGCCAAGAAGACCATGGAAGATCGGATGGCTAAGCTGAAGGAGCTGCGGATGAAGATGGTGAGTGAAACGATGCCACTTGAACCTCTCGCAGCTCTGACTGACTCGCAGTCCGCATCTTCCGCTGCGAACAGGAAAGACCTTGTGGCCGACCACCAGAAGTCGAAAGTGACGGCAAAGGAGCTCGCGCGGCTTGAGAAACAGCGCAAGCTCGCGCAGACACTCCGGCTCAAGGCCGAGGCGGAGCAGAGCGGCGAAGATGTCGAGCGGAGGAAGAACTGGGAGTGGAGTATTGAGCAGAACGAGCGGTGGGAGAAGAAGATGGAGGAGCAGCAAGAACGTTCAGACACCCATTTCCACAGTACGCCCCATAGTACATCATGGGAGGAGGGGGCTTACCGCCGGGTAGATGCGGAAGACGCCGCGCATAAGCTGTACAACCGGAACATCCGGTCGACCAAGGCCGATCTTGTTGCGTACGAACGGCAGAAAGAGGCCGCGCTGGGGCTCGCGCCGGGCACGCTCGTTCCCGCCGGCGCGACGTCCAGCAGCTTGCTTGCGGCATCGTCGGCCACTTCGGGAAGCAGAAACCCGGCGCTTACTGCCCAAGAAGACTTTTACCGCGGCGCAGACACGCTCGCCTACGGCGACAACAAGCCCAGCGAGGAGGCGCTCGATCGCGTCATTGGCAAGATCAACAAGGAGTGAGTTCGGTTTCCCCGCAGCACGCGCAATCGTATACAATAGGTGTAGCAACCGGCTAACCCTCGCAGCCTGGGCAAGGAGAAGAAGAAGCGCAAGACCGACGACGACGAGGGAGAAGTCAATTACATTAACAAGAGCAACAAGCATTTCAACAAGAAGGTGGGTTTGAGCGAGTCTTGGCTGCGGCCGGGGTACAGCAGCTGCACAGTGGCTGCTGTGTATCGCTGGTTGGCTGAGACTATGGCTCACACCGACAGGTTGCGCGGTATTTCGACAAATACACCACAGAGTGGGTTCCACCTTCGCCTACGTCAACTTCGTCCGCGGTGCTGACTTTTCAGGATCCGAGCAAACTTCGAGCGTGGAACTGCTTTGTAGCTGGCCTCATCGTGTATGCATATTGTATCTGGCTCAACGAGCGCTCGCTCCGGGAGGTAGGCCGAAGCGCCGGATATGATATGATTCCAGGCACGGAGATGGCCGAATGTCGCATCATTCGATTGCTCAGCGACAGTGTGCGTGCTTGTGTCCTGACGACTTCGAAGCGCTTCATTTGCCTGCATTGCCAGCTCTGGTCTGGCATATTTCCGCTATTATGACGGTCAAGAAGCTGCCTGAGTGGCCGCCAAAGCTCACGCAGGCTCAACACGACCACGTGCTGCTACTGGCCATCTCATACGCGCTGTCGCACGGTTTGACGCTGCTGCCGCCTGGCAACCCGACGCCGATACCGCCCACACACAGCATCACCGCACCGATCTCTCTATTTCCCACGCCGTTCCCGGCGCAGCTGTACGACCTTGCGCGCGAGCTGCAGCCGCTGTACAATGCCCTGTACGCCCGTATCGCCCTCGACTGGCAGTTCCTCGACAGGGTGTTTGAGGGAACGTCCAAGGTGGATGCGTTCCAGGGAGAGCTGTGGCGTGGCTGGAAGCAGGTCAGGGATGGGCTCGTGCAGGTAAGTTACGGAGCCCGAGCGCAGCGAGGGCTTGCTCCTCTGATCACCGCAGCCGCTGCAGTTGGGGATTTTCCGGTCAGATTACCTCTTGCATGACTCGGCGCCGGACGCGCCTTTGGAGATCAAGCAGGTTGAATTCAATACCATTGCGGCCTCGTTTGGAGCTCTCAGCCAAAGAGCGGGTGAAATGCACCGGTAGGTCTCGCCGGTGTAGCTGGGCAGGGAGGGCTCGGGCTGAACAGCAGGTACTTGCGAGAAGAGACGGAGGGATGGTTCGGCGCTTCGCCGCACCTGACAAAGGCGGACGCCTTGCGTGACAACTCGTCGCTGGAGGAGATTGCAGCCGGGCTGGCGCATACGTGGGAGGCGTACGACGAGCCCGACTCGGTCGTGCTGTTTGTGGTTCAGGAAGGCGAGCGGAACGTCTTTGACCAGCGGTGGCTACAGTACGAACTGCTCAAAGAGTAGGTGTCGCCTTCGGCGGGGAGGGATGGCACGGCTGACCCCGTGATAGGCACGATATCCCTACGGTGCGGCACACGTTTGCCGAGCTTGAGAAGCTGGCGCGTGTTGACCCGGAGACCAAGAAGCTGCTGCTTCCTTCTCCGCTGAACCCGGACGCCGAGCCGCGCGAGGTGGCCGTCATCTACTACCGCGCGGCGTACACGCCTACCGACTACCCCACGTCGCGAGAGTGGGCTACGCGAGTACAGCTCGAGCAGTCGCTCGCGATCAAGTGCCCGTCCATGGCGCTGCAGCTGGCTGGCGCCAAGAAGGTGCAGCAGGAGCTGGCGGAGCCGGGCGTCCTGGAGGATTTCCTCCTTGGGCCGGACCGGCCTGACGTCGGGTTCGGCTCCGGGCCCGGGTCTCTGACGCAGGCGGACGTCGACAAGCTCCGGCAGACGTGGATCGGCCTGTGGCCGATGGACGACTCGCCGCTCGGGCGCCAAGCGCACGATTTGGCCATGACCCAGTCGGAACGGTTCGTGCTCAAGCCGCAGCGCGAAGGCGGCGGTAACAACATCTACCGCGGAGACATCCCGCGCACGCTGGCCGACCTGGCGGCCAAGCCGCGCGCCGCAGGCGACCCCGACCCGAAAGAGGCCTATATCCTCATGGAACTCATCACCCCGCCGCAGGGCGTCAACAACTGGCTCGTACGCGGCGGAGAGGGCAAAGCCCGCTTCGCAGACGTCGTGTCCGAGCTGGGAGTCTATGGCGTCTGCCTCTTCGGTACCGGCCATGACGCCAGAGAACGCGATAATTACATGGCGGGCACGTTGCTCCGCACCAAAGGAAGAGAGAGCGATGAGGGAGGCGTGGCTATAGGTGCGTCCGGCGCCATGCCAAGTGCTAGCGACAGAGCTAAGGGTTCGGGCAAGACTGACGGTCACAGGTATCAGCTCGATAGACTCCCCAGTCTTGATCTGAGCGTTTGCATTGCGTCTGGGCTGTAGGGGCACGGGCTTCTGAGGAGTCCTTGTAGTCTTCCTTTTGCATTGCATGCATGGACGGTGGAACTGCGTATACTCGTTGGATCTGGTTGTTGTTCCTCGTATGAACAAGCTTGGCGGACCTGCACAACTCGACCAAGCATGTGTGAGCCAGTCTGCTTGCCATGCTCGGGAGCCGTCCTTGGCAGCTGGCTGGCGTATCACAAGCAGATCTGACCCACTTGCCGAGCTGGCGGACTCCCCGCCGCGACTGTCGGTAACTCCCCGGGAGGTAGCCCGACTTCAGGCGGGGAAAAGACTGTCGGGTTTTTATACGAGCCGGCGGCCGTAAGAAATACCTCCTGCCTCGTAATCGAGGATGTGAGCCGCGGGAGGCGTGACATCAGAGATAAACGGGCCGGCGGGTGAGTTGGTGAGGGAGCAGCCGAAAAACGCTCATTCGTCAGCTGCGGGCTGGGTGATCTCATGTCATCGCAGCGTCGTCGTTGTGCACACAGCGATTGAGATGAGGGCTGTGCGCGTGCTGCGCCGGACCAGCGGATCTGCTCGTGTTCGATCTGGCGACGATTCGCGCTCTCGCCTTGGCCCTTGAGACGACTGGGGCTGCGAGGGGCGCCGAGCGCAGCAGTCTTTGCCGGACAGGGCTTGGCTGCTGCTCGTCAGGCGGCCGGTCGATTTGAGTTCCACCACCACCCCTGAGCGAGATACTCCTGCGCTAGACTTGGCGAAGGCCGGCGGCCATACATACTGTGCCGGGCGTAGCGGCACACCCATCGCTCGTCATCGCCTAAGATCCCCCGTCGCCCGAGTTGCACCGTTGATCGGTCTCTGTCAGCACAACGGAACCCGTCGTGCAGATCGGGGCCGGCGGGGGCGGTCTTTCCGAAAGGAAGTCGGGGGCCGCACCGCGCTGCGTGCGCGAGAGTGCGTTTCGAAGAAACACAGTGTGACGCCTTGCGCAGCTGAGCTGCATAAACACCGGACACACCTCAAACACAGGTCAGCCATCTCCGCGTTTCTCATTCATCAGCGAACCCTCGCCGCATCGACTGTCCCAAGTTGTTATTACAGATCGACTAGCGATACAACACGATCGCTCAGATCTGGCACGAGACGACGGTGGCGGATCGAAAGGATCTAAGACAACGCAACGGTCTAGATCGATGTGGCGCCAAGAACGACACCACTCGAGACCGGCAGGCCGGACGTTGGCGCGCACGCTCTCGCTTGGTCTGGCGGCGGCCATTGCTGTCTTCGTGGTGGGCACGATCGGCGTGCTGGCAAGCATCAAGTGCGCTCTAGCGTTCCCCGCCGGTGCGGCCATCACCGAGACCGAGGTGCCATGGGTGTCACAAGACGCGATCCCGTCGGACTCGCCGGCGCAAGGCGGACGGCAAGCAGTGCAGGGCAGCGAGCCGTACTGGTCTGGAGAGAACTGGGACGGTCGGGTGCAGGGAACAGACACCTGGGACAGGCTGTATAACGTGACAACAAGGTATGTGCAGCAGCTGTTACCCCCTGGTCCGTGACTGATTCATATGCAGAGAAGGGGAGAGGATCCCCCGGCTGGTGCATCAAACGTGGAAAGACGACGTCTTGCCTGAAAAGTGGCGAGCGGCATGGCAGCAGTGCCGCGAGGGCATGCCCGACTAGTACGTTCTTGGTCCAGGGGTGGGGACGTACTGGAGCTAATCATGGGCAGCGAGTACATGCTGTGGACGGACGCCGCCGCACGCCAGTTCATCGCAGAGAAGTACCCCGGCTTCCTGCCGACGTTCGACGGGTACAAGTACAACATCCAACGGGCCGATGCGATTCGGTACTTCGTCTTGCACCACTTTGGCGGCGTGTACATGGACCTGGACATGGGGTGCCGTCGTAGAATAGACTCGCTCCTCCAGGGCGACTGGGACGTCGTCCTCCCGGTCACAAAGCCGGTCAGTCCGCTCTCGCAGTCCTAAAGACTTTGAGCTGACGTTGTAGGTCGGCGTCAGCAACGACCTCATGTTCTCCTCGAAAGGGTCGGACTTCATGCGCCAGACGATTGAGAATCTGGCTTCGTGGAACTACGACTGGCTGCTCAATTACCCGACCGTCATGTTCTCAACAGGGTGAGTCGGTGTTTGCACTCAGCTTGGCGTCGGCTGACCAGTGCAGCCCAATGTTCCTCTCGGCTCAGTACGCGGCATACACCCGGTACCATCCAGCGAGCGGTCTAGTCCGTATCCTGCCGAAATCGCTGTACGGCAAGAACGCACTCGAGGAAGACGTCCCCCACGCCTTCTTCTCGCATTACTACGGCTCGTCATGGCACGATGACGATGCCGGCTTCATCGACCTGCTCGCTCACTGGGGACCAACGTGTCTGGTCTTCGCTGGGGGCATCGCTATCGCCATCGCAGCGCGACTCATACTAGCACGGCGGCGAGAGCATACCGAGGACGGGTACGAGACGCTGCCACTTGTCATGGGCGACTCCGACCGGCCGGTCCGGTCCGGCAGTCGATCCGCCACGGCAGCCACTCCGTCACCCCAGATCAGCCTGGGGAGATGGCTCGTATCGATACTACCACCCGCGAGCGCCTCTGCCGAAAGGCCAAGAAGAGGGAGGAAGTCATCCACCCTTCCGAGCTTATCCACATCCGCGGCTCGCCAAGCCGAGAAGCAGCCGCTGAATAACGAAAACGTCCGATAGGAGGCAGCCCTCATCATCTATAGTCAGTATAGATAGCAACACAGACTCTTCCTAGAAGCATAGAGCCTTGAACAAACGTGCACGAGTAGCATGGGTTATATGGTGCATCTCACAGCTGCACTTCTCCGCCACCTCACCTCTGGTTCCGTCGGAACGTCCAATCTTGCTACGACACAGAAAGTCTCTGAATGATGGCTATTTCATGCATCTACACGCAACATGCCATCCTTCACACGACGTGTGGCAGCGAGTACGCCAGCTGCCCCTCCAGGGACCACGACTTCGCCTTCGACGTCCCGGCCCTTGCTGCCGACTGGCGTGCCGTCGCTGGACGACCTCTTCGCGGGCGGTGTGCCCCTCGGGGGAACATGGCTCGTCCTTGCGCCAGACACACATTCCGCTTGGGGCCGCTTACTCGCCCGATACTGGATCGCCCAGGGCTTGATCTCAGGGCAAGACTGTCTGGTTGTTGATGGTCTCGAGGTACCAAGCAGCAAGGCAGACGACGAGGACCGGGTTGGCCGAGAATTGGCGAGAGGGTGTATGTGGGTGGACGAGCGGGATGCCAGGGCGGCAGGCAGTGGTGCCAGTGGTGATGGTGCCGGTGCGGCCAGTGAAAGTGAAGGAGAGGATGCCGGGATGGGAGAGGGGAAAGGTGGGAAGAAGATTGCCTGGCGGTACGACGGGATGAGCAAGTTCAAGACGACGGTCGGTAAGTCCAACCGTTACGTCTCTTCTGCCAAACGACAGCCGAAGTGATCACTGACAGTCGTAAGGCGGCTCAAACAGCTTAAACCTGACGAAAACGATACCGGCCGCGATAGTTAGAGAAGCCGAGTCATCGGGCAGATTGCAGTACCTGCCAACTCTCAATGGCCCTGCTCAAGCAGCAACCGCTTCGATCGCTTCAAGCTCTGCATCTCAGTGGCCTCGATTGCAGAACGTTCTGGTCGCCTTGCAGACGAAGTTCAGCGAGTCTGCGAAAGGGAACAAGACAGTCCGTGTGCTGGTCAATGAGATCGGCGGCATCGAGTGGGGGAGTATCTCATCTCAGGTGCGTCCAGCAAGCATCGCGCGGAGAGGGATCAGCACGCTCACGCTCGTTTAGGAACTGCATCGATTCCTGCTTGCTCTTCGGTCCATTCTGCGTGCCTCTACGGCTTCGGCACTCGTGACTCTCCCGGCCAGCCTTTCGGTGTATCCAGCCAGTCGATGGTCAGGTACCCGAGAAGAATGGGTCAAGAGCCTTGCCTGGGGTGTAGACGCCTGCATCGAGCTCAGAGGGTTCTCTGGTAAGCTACCTTTGCTGCCGATCCGCTCCGCCATGCTAACGCGAGGCCAGATCAGCCCGCGTTGCAGCCAGTCTACGCTCCGCTACACGGGCTGCTGACGCTCCACGCCTTCCCGACGAGTCACGCGCTTCTACCCCCGACAATCCGGCACTCGACGCTCCTGGGCCTCTCGTCTGCCTCGGGCGACTCCAGCGCTGCCGGCGGATCCGGTTCCGGCGGCGGCGGAGGCGGAGGCGGCGCAGGGGAGAACAACCTCGGGTTCAGGTGCGGCAGGAAACGATGGGTCGTCGAGACGGTCCACCTCGGTATCGAAGGAGGGACAGGCGAGCGACGGACAGAAGCGCCGAAAGACGTCGAGGGGATTGTCGGGGGCGACAGGCCTTATACCGCCGCCAGCGCCGCTGTCTCGAATGAGACCGGTTCGACCGGTGTTTCTGCGCGTCCCGAGGCAGAAGGCGTCGAGACGGCAAAGCCGGCCGGGCCGAAGAAGAAGGTTAGGGCGAGGGTGCGGTTCGGAGACGATGATGATGACGCCGGTGCCGGTCCGCCCGCAGTGGTCGAGGTGGAGCGCGATACTGGCGTTCGGGACGAAGGCTCACTTGAGCATACACATGGCCATGGACATGGCCATTCCCATTCACATTCGCCATCAGCGGCGGGTTCCCACACGCATCATGAGCCACCACGGAGGGCGGCTATACGACACGACAAGCCAGAGCTGTATGATTTCTAGCACCTCCTTGCATAGTCATGCAGAGTAGTGATGCATGCATGATAGCCCGCCGGTCTTGTGAAAGTTCCGTCGGAAGTGGTCCAGAACATGACAACAGAAAAGAAGCCAGACGCGTCGAGCGCGTGTCTGATCACCGTTACTTGTATTCTAGCCGGTCTTGCAGATTGGAGATCAGCTTGACGACGCGCTAACCAGTCAACATGGCGGAGACGGAGATGGCGTTTGAGCCTACGGGTATCTTCGACTTTGAGCCCTTACCCACTCCACCGCTATCGACCTCCGGTTCGCTCGGCAAGGCGGACCCCTCCCCGACGAAAGACTCGGCCGTCTCCGCTACTCGGGCGCCTATGAACGGCGACGTGGAGATGGAGGACCTGGAGATGATGGCCGAGAAGGCGGAACGGGCGTCGAGGCGGTTCGCGGCTGATACGCCTCCTCCGGATATCACGGACGAAGAAGGCTGGGAAGCTGAGATGGACGCCATGCAGGCGATGGAAAGCCCGGACGCCGAAGCGGAAGTTCGACGGTCCGTACCGGCAGCGGCGACCCAGTCTCTGCGGTCGAGTCAGGCCGGACCACCCAGGTCGCAGTTGTCAGTGGCGGCTCGGGCGGCTATCCTTGCGTCGATGACTGCCGAGCCGGACCCACCGTCGCAACAGGCAGAAGGGAGCCAGGCGTTCGAGATGGAGGAGGATATCTTCGGAGGAATGGAGACCAGCGCGCCAGTCGCATCGTGTAAGGCCTTCCTACTCGAGCGACGCTCGTCGCGCTAACCTGAGCGTCCAGCCTCACGCGCTGTGTGGACTCCTCCGCCAGATGACGATATTGTCATTGAGCGCGGTCTGCCTCCTCTCCAAGCGGAGACGTTCTCCGGCCAGCTCGTCTACTTCCGCCGTAGAGAGCGACCGAAGCCACGGCCCGTCAAGGTATGCCCCATTGATGGCCGTGTGACTGTTCGGCCGCGCGCTGATGTCTCCCAGCTTGACAGCCTGAACGCTAAGGGCGGCGCACTGGGGCAGCCCCTGCACAAATTGCTAGCGGAGGTAGAGGAGCTCAAGTCCTTGCAGAAGGCCATGGAGTCAGTACCTTCGTCTTGACTCCCTTGAGGATGCTTTTCAGCTGCAACTGAGCTGACGGCCGCAGGCTGCAGAAGTCTTACGATGACGAGCGCGGAACGTCCTCGTTCAAGGGCAAGGGGCGAGCGGGCAATGCGGCGGCACCGCCCAAGGTCATGTGGGTGGACAAGTACCGCCCAAAGAAATTCTCGGACCTGTTGGGAGAGGACGTGAGTCGGCGACCGAAAACCGGGAGGGGAGAAGCTGATTAGGTCGCAGAGAGTGCATCGCGAAGTCTTGTCGTGGCTGAAAGAATGGGACCGATGTGTGTACGGTCGCGCCGCCGCTCCTCATGTTAAGCGATCTCAACATGGCGCCGCGCCAGGTAACGACGGCCCGCCAGTCCCCGCAGATCCACTGCACCGACCACAGCACAAGATCCTGCTCCTCTCTGGCCCGCCCGGGTTCGGAAAGACGACACTCGCGCATATTGTCGCCCATCAGGCGGGGTATCAGACCTTGGAGACCAATGCCAGCGACGACCGAGGCGCAGGGTCCGTCACTCAGCGGATCCGGAATGCCGTCGATGCGGGTCATGGTCTCGGTGGAGGAGGGAAGCCGGTCTGCGTGGTGGTGGACGAGGTGGACGGCGCGACGGGAGGTGGCGATACGGTCGGTCGAGCGCCATCATACCGAGGGCAAATCACTGACGGAGCAGAGCTTCATCAAGAGCTTGATCAAGCTGATCCAGGACGTCCCTGCGCGAAAGAAGAGTATGTGACAACCCCCGAAACACCGGTCATGGCGCTGATGTAATAGCCAACACACCTGCCAAGCTGCTGCGCCGGCCAATCATCTGTATCTGCAATGATCTGTGGGTAGAAGCCGCGTTCAACCATTTGCAAGGCTGCTGACGCTTCAGCTACGCTTCCGCTTTGAGACCACTACGTCCGTTCGCCCGCCTGATCCGGTTCCGCAAGCCGCAAGCCCAGTTCCTGGTCCGCCGGCTCAAGGATATCTGCGAGCGAGAGGCTTTCGAGGCGGACACGCGGACGCTCACCACCCTGGTCGAACTTGCACAAGGCGATGTTCGATCGTGTCTCAACACTCTGCAGGTGGGTGTGCACACCAGGTGCCGAGCTTGGCTGACGCTGTGACCAGTTCATCCGGTCACGATCAAACGTTTTGACTGAAGAGGCGATCCGATCGACCTCGGTCGGGTCGAAAGACACCGGCACAGGTTTGCATACCGTCTGGCACTCGCTATTTGTCCCCCTGTCGGCTCCAGCGCGCCGACAACTCGCGATCGCCGATGACGGGCGATACGTTGACCGACTGGCCCACGAGATCCAAGCGAGCGGAGATATGGACCGGCTCGTCCAGGGCTGCTTCGAGCACTACCCTCACTTGAAGCCATTGGATGCGACACTGGACAACCTGTCCCGGCTGCACCACAAGTGGCTGATGTGGTATGACCAGATGAGTAAAGTCTGCGGCGAAGGCGGGACGGGATACGAAATCATGGCCTACATGCCTTATGGCGTAGTCGCGTGGCATGCGCATCTTGCCGCACCGTCGAACGCGCTCAAGCAGGTCGAGTGGCCAAAGGCCGATTACGAGGTGGGTTGGGGAGAAGGGCGGCTGGCGGCTTGCTTGCTGATGGTTCAGGCGTATCAGGCCCAAGTGCTCAATAAGGAAATCGCGACCAGCATGCAGACGGCCATCCCGCCAGCGCTCAGGAGTCTCTTCCAGTCGAAGCAGATCATCACGGAGCTGGTACCGTTCCTCATGCGAATCATCTCCCCACCGCTCAAGCCCGTAAGCGCTTTGTGACCGCCGGTTGAGGCGCAGTAGCTGATGCAGTCGCAGGTCAACGCGAACATCGTAAAGACGTCCGAAAAGGCCACGCTCGCCAGGCTGGTGGAACTGATGATTCCCCTCGGTCTCAAGTTCTGGCAGGAGAAGGGGGAAAACGGCCAGCCAATGATGCGCCTCGAGCCGTGCGTCCCGTGGACCAGCTCAATGAGAGCCGTCAACTGACCGCCCATAGACCCATCGATGTCTTTGTTCACTATGATGGCAAGCGTGCAGACGATATCGCTGCGAGTCGCTTCGCCGTGCGACAACTTGTCGCACAAGCGGTACGTCAGACGCGCATCGGGACCGCAAAATCATATGCTGACAGCGACAGATTGACGCCGAGCTCGCTCGCCGGAAAGGGGGAGCAGAGCAAGAAGACCTCGGATCCGCAGCAGCCCTCAAGGGCATGTACAACGCGGCCAAGTACGTCATGCCTTTCTTCACTGACACAAGCGCTGACACCTGCTATCAGACAGGGCAAGAAGATACACGACGATAAGGCCGACAAGGCCATCGCCACAGACTTCTTCGGCAGAAAAGTGGTGCCGGCCGTATCTAAGGTGCCACAGACCGAGACGGGTGAGTCCGACAATCTACATCCTTGTGCGCGATAAGCGCCGCACTAGTGCTATCGCGGTTCTTTGGCGCTGCGGTCTCGGAGCTGTCGGTCAGATAGGACCGATAAGCTCTGACCGAGAGCTCCGAGACCGCAGGTTCCGCCCGCGGGTCTCGCGGCAGTTTCATGCTTTTGTGCATCAGGTCAGCTGACACCGGATCAGCCGGGAGCGACGCCGAGACCGACATCTTCCTCGCGCCTAAGTCGGCCTTGGCACCGGTCAAGACACGGTTCAAGGCGGTGTACAAGTTCCACGAAGGCAGCTCGAGCGCCGTGAGGAAGACAATCAAGATGTCTGCTCTGATGTGAGCGGCCGTCTCGTCCCGCCCGGCAGGTCAGCCGGGGCCAAGACGACCCAACCTTATCCGCTTGCGTATGTTGTGCAAAGCCACGAAGATGCGCAAGACAAGCGCAGAAGCGCCACGCCACGCCAACGCCCAGGTCCGCTGACGCCATATCCTCACACACGCAGCGATCTGTGTTCGACATCCCGCGCAAGACTTGTGTGACGGGGCTTGATCCGCGTCATGTATCATACACCTGTATTCGTGTCCACTACTGTGTCCGGAGGCGTGCATCGTTGACGCGATGCATCCATCATCTGCGAGACCTATGGTGCACTTGAGCGCGTGCGGGCGGAAAACGGCGTGGACATTGGAGGGGCGGTGTGACTGTGCGGACGCGCTAAAGCGTGGGGCCGGGTAGCCAAGCAGCGGGGCGTGGACGAGTTTGGGTCGAAGGAGAGATGGACAGGAACGGGGCGGGCAGGGAGAGTCAGGGGACTTGGGGGTGATATTGGATGAGGTGATAGATTTGGCGATCAGGCGTGTCGACGGCGGGACGAGGGGGTCAAGCTATCGCCATCTCACGACGGCAAGGGTTCACCGGCGAGTGTGCCGTTTAACCAGGAACGGGGCCAGCGGGCCCTTTCGCTCGAGAAGTGGAGGTTCAGGGGGGATTGCCAATCCCGTGCAGCAATGGCTCAGAGGGCGATCCGACGGGATCTTCTGTTCAAGTTTGGGAGGACAGGGTCCGGGTATATGATGCCGGCAAATACATGCACGGGAGGCGTCGACTCACGGAAACCACTCTGCTCCTGCGCCCCTTCCAACGGCAACAGGCCCGAGTCGGACAATCCATGTCCTGCAGTTTCGCCCCTGGCACTCTGCGCCCCGGTGACCCCCCGCGGCCCCCGCCCCTCCCTCCCCCTGCCTTCGGGCACTCATCCCCTTCCCCTCCGTTTGCCCCCGCCCCGTCTCTCCCTCTCCTGCGCAGACGCTGTCTCAGCGCCCCTCTGGCCTGCCTGCTGCCAGGCTGCCAGGCTGCTGCTGCATACCCAGCAGCATCTCTTCTTTTCTCACCTCTTCGTCCTTGACATTCCGTCGACATAGTCAACGCCGCTTTCGCTGGAGAGAAGAGCATACGAATCGCCAACAACGGCGCAACGAGTCTCTCCCCGCCTCCTCCGCTGTGATTTGGATACCGCGCTAGGTGAGTTGGGTGCGCCTGGGTGCGGCATGGCTTGGGTGTGCGGAGTGCAGTGGACCGTTGGGAAGGTGTTCTGGTACGGCTGCATATTGCTCTGCCACTCCCTTCACGGGCCTATGGCCTGGTCTGCAAGGCGAGGCGGCTGTGCATCCTGGCAACGTCCAACGCGTCGGATGACCAATTGTGCCCAACCGGTCCCCGGCCACACTCCACCGGCACCGCGTCAGACAATAACACCTGCCATCCACTCATTCTCAGTCCCATCTATGTTCTGCACGGCGGCCTCGCCGTCGCCTGCTTGACGCTCGGCACGCGTCGGTGCCGGGGATGCATCCACTATCCGCTTATCGCGGTGTCTGTGGGACCCGTAGGTTGCGGACCTACTAGTCGTGTGCCTTTCCCAATCGGGTAATTCATACCCGATACCACCTCAGACCTCTATCTCTCCCGTATCTCTCTACCCGCCTCGGCCCGCTCCAACATGCTCGCTGCTCCTGCGACATCCTCGTGCATGGCCCGCTGACAATCTGATGCAGCTCGCGACCCAATCCAGCACTCCTCCCCTCCGCTTTAAGCATCGCACGCGCTCGCGCATCAGCAAGACGCCTGAGGACCGTTTTGTCCCGCCATCGCAACGATCGCGCTTCTCGCGTAGCAATTCCGCCCCTCGCCATCGACTTCTCTCGGTAGCTTCTCGTCGGGCATCCGCCAGTCCGACGGCAGATCCCGCCAAACTGGCCGCCTAAGCCCAACAGGCGCGACCCTTCCGACCCCCTTGTGCACGTTTGAGACTCGTCTCGCGGCACGCTCTCCTCCCATATCGATACGCTCTACACCCATAATCGACCCAACAACCCCAACTGTCTCACTTGTATCCAGCCATCTGGCCAAATCAACCGAAAACACCGACACCGTTGTATCCACTCTCGCCATAAACCTATATAAACCGCAGAAACAGTAACGAACTGTCGACATCTGAAACATACAGCAGTCATGACCGTTACTCTTTCCAGCCTTTCACCACTGTCCGGTTCTCCCGCATCGATCAAGCGCGAGATCATCCTTCCCAGCACAGAAACGATGCAGCCCCCAACGATGATCAATCTTGCCTCTTCCGGCGCGACTGGCGTCGCGACGGGCAAGCCCGCAAACAAGGCCAAGTCACGCAAGCGCGTGAACACGGCCGAGAAGCGACACCAGCACAACGCGATTGAGCGACAACGGCGCGAGACCTTGAACGGCAAGTTCCTGTCACTCGCGCGTCTCCTGCCCGCGCTGGCCAACTCCCGCCGACCGAGCAAGTCGGCGATCGTCAACAGCTCGATCGCTCACCTCACATACCAGCGCGACCAGCGGCTCCTCGCTGCCAAGCTTCTCCGCCGCCTTGCGAGCCAGCACGACGCGCTTCTCGCCGAGGTCAACGAGTGGCGCAAGAACTCGGGCTACGCGCCCAAGGAGTCAGCCGCTCCGTGGACCGACGAGATGGAGGAGGTCTGCGGCGTCGAGAAAGAGGTCTTTGGCAACTTTGCCGGCTTCGACGACGGCGATGGCGAGGACAACGATAACGACAATGAGGACGCCGAAGACATCCCCGCGAGCATCGCCGCGGACCCGGCACTCGAGGCGGCCAACAACATTGCCGCCAATTTCTCGCACGGGCTCATCACCCCGCGACACTCGACTGAGCTCGACGCCATCTCGCACGCCCAGGCCCTGTTCGGCGCATCTGCCTCTACCGCAACGCCCGCCGCCCTAATGTCCTCGACGCTGCACCCGCATGCCGACTCGAGGCGCGCGGCGACTGTCAACGGGTTCAACTGGTCGCACGACTTTGGCTTCTCGCCCTCGACGTCTTCGATGTCGTCCGCCCTCGGGGCCTCGATCGCCTCGGCGTCGTCGTCGTCTGCTTCGCTGCCCTTCAGCGCGTTCATGTCCGACACGAACCTCGACGTCAGCTCGTCCGGCTCGCCCGCCAACTCGACCCAAGGTGGCCACGTCCTCACGCCTCTCGGCGACCAGCTGCTTTACGACCACACGTCCTCGCCCGGCTCGTCGTCCGTCGCCGCTCACAGCACGGCTGACGGCGAGAGGGCCACCGGCTCCGCCGCGTGGACCGACAACTTTCTCATGATGCAGCAGATCCAGCAGGCCCAGCTGCGGCACCAGCAGCAACAGCAGCAGGCGGCGCTCGCAGCTGCTGCGGCCCAAGTCCACGCCTACACCGCCAGCGGTAACGTCGCCGCGGCCACGAGCATGTTCAACTCCATGTTCCCTCCAGGCCAGTCGCCCCCGCCCCTGCCCTCGCTCCAGCAGCAACAGCAGATGCAGATGCAGCCGCAACAGCAACAGCAGCAGCAACAGCGCGCTAGCTCCAGCTCGTCGCCCGACGCCTTCACCCAGAACCTGCTCGCCGGTGTGTTCCCTCAGCAGGGCGTCAGCGGCGACCAGATCGAGGCATGGCGCAAAGCCGCCCTCGCCCTCAGTCTTTCTCAGCAGCAGCAGCAGCAGCAGCAGCAGTCCCAGGCGCAGCCCTCGCAGCCTGCCGGTCTGAGAGTGAGTTGCCTTGATGCCCGACAGACAAGCGTACCGCTGACCCATTGCAGAATATTGGCCGATCGCACACGGTTCAGGATCTCTCCCCTTCCGGCATGTGGGATCCTCGAGTCTAGGTCTCGATCACCACCTAGTCCTCTCTCGGATCTTGCCGCGCCGTATCTGTTCCCGCACGCTTGTTGTTCGCCCGTCGCTCGCCGACGCCCCATACCGTTGTCTTCAGTAGTCGAGTCATCGCCTCCCCCCTCCTTTCGTTTTCCCCATCGTTGTGCTGCGAGAGATGTCTCTCCCGCCTTTTTCGTGTCTTGAGGGTCGTGCAGTTGGTAATAAAGGTCTTTTGGAAAGGGTTGTAGTTCATGCACACCGATACTCCATTCATAACGCCCACGAGCATGACCCAGGTGAAGCTGGCCAACCGAGCGTACTCGCGCAGCGATCTTCTATGCAGCAAGGCGATTCACAGGAGATCAGGTGCCCGACCATGCGCTCTGAATCATGCTGTACAGGCGCATGCTCCGGAGAGCATGCGCTAATGACACGCGCTGCAACCGCTTGCTCCGAGCAAAGCCGATGCTCCATGCGTCATGCACCGCATGCGCAGTTGTAAACAAGGTGAAACAGGGTACATGTGCCGATCATTCCCAGACATACGAGTGGCGTGGCGTGGCGCAGTAGGCAATGTGTAGTGGTGACTACCAGTGTATCGAACACCAACGTGCGTCAAAGACAATGAGAGCGCTGTCTTGGCGCATGCATGCAGGTGAGGCGTGGAGCCTATGCAGATTGAGGCGATCTTTGAGGACGGGGGCGCCTCCAATGAGCCTGGTTAGACCTCAAGGGCTACATAAGTCGCTGCGCTCGGTCCGGTCCATCTTTCCTATACCGGACTTCACCCAGCCATCATCACCCTCCAGCGTTTTCCACTACTGTACCAAGCAAGCATGTCCGGCCCTCAGGTATACCTCGTGGCGCCCAAGCACGAGGCGTCTCTCACGATCCCGCAGATCACCCCTGTCAACCAGTGCAACTGCGGCGGTAGCAGCAACGGCGCCGGGTGCTCCACGTGCGGCACCTCGTGAGTCCAGCCTTGCCGTATCTCGCTTGCCGATCTGAATCACGCTGATGCAGCAACAGGTGCTCGTGCGGGTCGAGCTGCAGCTGCTAAGCGCGCTGTCGCCACCACCGCCAGGGCGACCTCGCACATCGCCCATCATATCAAGGTCCGCGTCCTTGTGATCGGTCACAAGGGTGCACAAGTCTCAAGTCAGGCGGAAGGGAGTAGGCTCGCGGCGCAGTTTGTAGTGCAGACCTTTACGAGCATGTGCAGCGGAATCATGCATTGTTAAGACTCCGCTTGTTTCAGAGAACCTCATGGCGTGCGGCGAGCTCGCATGAAGATGTCTACAAATGATCGCGGCGAGTTCTGCTCATTCAGCTAACGTGCCAGGGCTGACTGTCATCGACTGACTCTCAACCGGAGCATGGTGACTTGCTGACTCTGAGCTGATCCATCGGTCTCGAAGTAGATGCCAGCTGATAGTATCAGCCGCCAGAGACAGTTGCCGGGCGAGCTATCTCTGCGTACTTGGAAGCCTTGATGGCTCTTTGATCCGCAGCATAAGCTCGAAGAGCGGGAACTCATTCAGAGCCTGCACGGCGATCGACAACGCTCTGTCAGCTACCACCAAACCCAGCTTGATCTGCGTCCTGCATCAGCGTAGCCGTGTACACGAGGGGCAGCCACCTACGGTGTAGAAGAGCGCGGAGTAGGCCAGGACCGTGGGGAAGAGGAACGCGGATACTGTGAACAGCAGCGTGCCCAGAAGCAACTGGTCGACGTCGTAGTCGTACGAATCTGTTCGCTGCCGTAGCACGTTCCATCGCTTGCCTAACGTTGTGAGCGGAGCCTCCGTACGGTGACCAAGTCAAGGCTTACCGCGGAACAGGTTCCATAGTCCGCTCAGGGAGTGAAGCTGCCACCGGAAGATGAAGCTCGTAGCCTTCTCGCAAAGCGTAAGGTGCAGGGCGAAGAGCGCCAAGCCATCACGCAGCGCAGATAGGAAGACTGTCAAGCCGAAGAGAGAGATGATGGTGTATCCTGTGGCGATGTGCGATACATTGTCCCGGATGAGAGGGAGCACAGCGCCTACTCGGGTGAGCCACCGGTCTCACAACAGCTCTATGGGTGGGTCGACGTACCGCTGTACCGGACGATACCTCGTGTAAAGGTGGTGCAGTAGAACTGGCTCAGGGGTGTGTTGAGCTTGAGACCGCCTGGCCACGAATTGAGGTAGTCGAGTGCGCTGACAGTCGCTTCCACGGCACAGCGCTATCAAGTCAGCGTGGTCTGATGGAGCGCGAGCCAACGACCTCACCTGGAAGAGGTCTGGGAGGATAACTTCGAGGTAGGCCGCGCTGAAAGCTAAGATCTGATGGGCACAGTAGCCAAGTATGAGGTCGTTCTGAGGTCTGTCAGCAGTGAGATACCTCGGTCGCGCTGAACATACGATGACAAGCCAGACAACGTTCCAGAATCTGCATTCGGGTCAGCTCTACCGCTCCTCCGATGCCACTGATCTGTGACGGACCCGATATAGGCTTGGCTACGTTCTTGTATATTCTCTAAGGGGACCAGTCGGCTCTGTCGGAACTCGCGAGGGGCGCGTGTTGCTTGACGCAGTCGGGTATGGATCTGGGCGGCTGTATTGTCAGACGACTCCGCTGTAACCTGCGCTCGACGCACCTAGGTGACTCGTGTCTACCAGGCTGGGAACCTGCACAGACAGGATGCGAGGACGAAAAGTGAGGAGGCTGTCCAGTAGTGCGACCGCTTGGTCCAGTGGCATGAAGGCCAGGACAATCACGCCGGTCACATTGCCCGAGTCGCGTTTGATAGGCGATGACGCTCGACTGGATGGAGCACAGCCTGAGGGACCGTCTCGGGTGAGTCGCTTCAGCGGCCGCTGGACTCGAGCGACCGAGTTGATCTGGCTGTCAGCTGATGGGGACCGCCCGTGGTCAGTGAAGCTCACCATGAGCAGCACCTGTCGCACCTCGTCATCGCCGTCGTTGGCCGTTGTACTGTAGTCATCCAATGCAGTCATTTCAGGTCTCAGCTCTTCACCCTCTCCTCTTTCTGGCGGACCCGTGACGTGGAACCGGTATCGCCGCTCGTCTGGTGGGTCGAACAAGACGACGGCTGGGCATATCTCGGTCCCGGCCACGCTTGTCACTCGCTGGAGACTGCCAGCACCGTTGATATCGAAGTTGTAGCAGCCCGTGGCACCTTCATATTTCTCTGTTGCGGCACCGCTGGCGCACAGATAGCCGAGGACCTCCAGTCGATCCGACTGAAGATGTTCCTGGTCGACTAGCTGGAATGTCAGTTGGTTGCGGGGGCATGGTACTCAGCTCACCCATTCATCCACGATAGCGGCGACACAGATGCTATCTTGCGTTCTCCATCCCACTACTACGCCTCTATCCCGCGGTGCAAGTCCCGCTGTAGGCCAATACACCCTCCTCATCGTCTATGCGAGCGTAGTCGATGTAGGGCGCCTGATCATTGTACTGGTATTCTGGCTATGATCGTTACTCGCGTATATCCGGTATCAACAATCCGTATATCCGGCACACTTCGCGCTTTCGCTAGCCGGTCGTCGTTTTTGGACAATGCACACCTCGCACTCAAGCGAAGCCCTGCACACCATGTCGAGCTCTCGCCTGGAGGAGCAGCTCTCCACTCTGCAGCTTCTCCAGGCGATGTACCCTCTGCCATCAGAGCTTGAGCTGTCTGCTGAGACGGCCGCGTTCCTCGACGAGGCAGAGGCGGACCCATCCACCACGACAGGGATGGCAGCCTTCGAGGCAGCGCTGTTCCTACAGGTGGACGGCGTGCCAGAGGATGAGCCATTACGGCTGAACATCTCACTGCCTCTGAGGGACGACGCTGGTGTCACTGTCGTCGTCAGCCTTCGCCAACCTGGCTGGCTGTCCCGATCGGCATTCGAGACGCTGTGTGGCCAACTGGGCGATCCGGGCTCGGAAACCTCTTCGGAGTACCTCCTGCCGCTGCTGGAACGCTTGCCGGAAGAGGCTGCAGGTATCTACCGGGACCAGGCGCCATTGGAGGCTGTACCGAGCAATGAATCCCCGAAGCCCATAGCTGCGGCCGGCAAGCCAGAACGAGTCTGGTTCTGGTTCCCGTCGCTGTCGTCCAAGGAGAAACGGCGGGACCTCGTCACATTCGCCCAGGAGGACAGCCTGACGGGTTTTGTCCTTGCCGGTAGGTATCCTCATCCCCGCAAGTGATGGTCTGGCTAAGTTCACCAGGCAAACCTGGGTTGCTGTGCGTCGAAGGAGACGGCAGGGTCATCGACAAGTACATGGCACGGATAAAGAGCGAATCATGGTCGGACATCCCCTCGTACCAGAAGAAGGTAGGCAACAGAGCAAGGCCCCATTGGGACGTACTAAGAAGCTGACGCGCAGGTCACCGAGCGGTTGCGACGGCCACTCGCATCGATGGATACGCGCTCCTTCAAAGACATGACAGACATCACAGACTCGATCCCGCATTATGGGCAGTACAACCATCGCGGGGAAATGGGCGAGGTGCGGCGCCTGATGGATCAGTGGGGCGTAGGAGAAGATTTTGGCTCGGTCGTCATGAATGCGGGATCATGATGCCGAGCCGCCGGAGCAGAGGACGACAGGCTCCACTGCCTTGTCCCCAGCTCAAGCCTCGTTGACCTCCCTGTCGCCAATCAGTCCCGCTCCTCCCGGCATGACAGCCACTCACATGAAGCCGTACTCGATGACCCTGAACAGGTCCTCGTTCAAGATGTTCTCGTTCCACCTGACAGTCAACAGACGGCCATTGCCAGCCAGAAGCAACTCACGCATCTCTCCAATCCAGGCCCATCTCCGTTTGCACCCTTCCCCTTCCCTCCCAGTCCTTGAGCTGGCCGTCCGGCACGCCCTTGAAGAGCACCTTGGGAGTGAGCGATCGCGGCACTTGTAAGCACTTACGAAGATCCTTGTCAAAATGTGAGGTGGGGGTGTGATGACCAGCTGCATCGTTGGCGCGAGCTGATCGGCGTTCATAAGCCTGTATCCCTGTTCAGTCTGTCAGCGACCAGCCCTTGTCCTTTCGGCAGAGTTCACTCGCGATGTTCTTGTGCCGCATGAGGCTCGGAAGCCAGGCGGTTATCATGGACGTCCGCGATTCGACGGGTACGCCAAGCGATCGGAGTACTCTGTCCATGTGCGGGATGAACACCTCTCTTGGGAGACACCATCCGTTCTGAGGTCTGACGTCTGGCCAAGCGGGGTTCAGGGGGGCTTGAGGATCAAGCTCCGTGGGCGCCGCTTTCGGAGTGGGCCTGAGTAGCTCAGCAACATCAGGTCATCATCAAGAGACCACCCACAGGAGCTCAGCAAAGAGGCTGCTCGTTTCGACGCCAGTCATGAGGTCGCCGACTGCTCCGCCAGGCAAGACCCGGAGGAACCACCTGAGGCGCGTCTTGCCCTCCTCGGCGCTCAAGAGGTTGGTGATAGGGTAGGCGGTTAGTACCTGCCAGTCGGACAGGTAATACGACACTTCGAGCTGAGACGCCTCAGCCCGAGCTCAGCCTGCTGCAAAGGCAACGACTCACGCTGACAGCCTCGGGGTACAGGAAGTTGACCTGCGGCTGGACGGATCGAGGTCGGAATAACAGTCGCGCAGTGGCCTTGTCATGCGCAGTATCTGCGCCTGGTGAGACAAGGACCACCGAGACCGGAATGGCGGACTGACACTTCACGAACCGCTCATTCGGTCCGAGCTGCTTCCCGACAAAATTCTGCCTCAAGCTTCCACTCTGGAATAGGATCAGCCAGCCGATACCTCGCCGGGCCGATCTCATCGCCTCACCTCGATGGTAAGCGTCCCAAGATAGCCTGAGTGTCAGCGAGGTGATTGACGCGCTGGCTGGAGGGCTTACTGCCGGGAGCTGAACCTTTGGCTAGATCGCTTCGAGGACATCAGCAAGAGCTATGCCAGCCGGTTACACCGCCCTCTCACCCTGATACGGTAGCCTTGAGCGTGGTTGACTTGCCCGGCCCTGTCTCGCAGTACAGCGAGACCTCGGCCTGCTTGTTCGCTGCCGCAGCAGGAGCGGCAGCTGATTGTCCAGCTCAGCTGAGACGATCACGACCGTTCCGTGCGACCAAGTCCTCACCTGCTCCTTCTGGGGCTGCACCCGCCGTCGGACCACCTGCTGAGGTGACCGGGTTACCCTGCCTCCGGTCAGCATTTAAGCAGGGGAATCCGTTGCCTTCCCACTAGGCTGGGACAGCCAAGGAGCAGTCTAGCGGCTCACATTCTTGTCAAACAGATGCACATTCAGCCTCACGACTGTCTTCCCTGCACAGGCATAGTTGTACGCCTCGGTGTCGCCTCTGGTCATCAGCCCTATCTCAAGCCGAAGAAGTGAAGCGAGGCTCACACGAAGATGGTCTGGCCCGTGGCGTACATTCCGATCCAGGGCATCTCGCCCGCCGGGCAGCTGAGGCGCACCTCGTATGTCCCCTTGTTGATTGCGAACCTCTCATACGCGGCCGCCAAGGCTTTCTATGCGAGTACATCAGCTCCCATACGCCCCTGGTACCGAATCGAAAGCGCACGTCGAAGGTGATAGGGAGGTTGACCAATGCTTCGAAACCATTGTAGACGAGGTACAGCATACGAGGTGGGCCGCTCATCGTGACTTGAGCCAAGTGATCCGTGCTGCACTCCCGTTCAGAGGTACTGTGACACCGAGGTCGGAGCAAGAATGCATGCAATCGACTACCATACTGATGGGCTAGAATGGCTCAGAGAAGGACAAAAGTCGGCATTCAGGACGCCTTCGCTCTGGCGCACACACATCCACACAGATCAGCCGAAGGTAGCGACCTTTTGTGTGTTGTGGCTAATTGGTGCAATCCTGGCTCGGAAGTCATACTGGACATGCTCGCCGCGCCTCGCCGCCTATCGATCGCTTGCGGGCCCCGCTCAATGGTGATATGGTCTGCGCTGCGCTTACTTACAAGGTGACCTTCGGCTTGTTTGCCGTAAGGGAACGTTGTGCACCAATCAGCTAGGATACAGTCCTGTGTCATCGTCCTTTACTCTATGGCCCTTCTTGCATATATATGTAGGTGGTGTCATCCAATCAGAAGAGCGTCGGAGCTGATCTGATAGACGTCGGGACTCTAGATGTTCGAGTCCAGCCGATCACAGAAAGGAAACACCCGCATATCTTCCTTTGAACGGACCCGCGATTTTATCGACTCTCACCTACGGTACATACTGTATGTATATAATTAGCTCACCCGTGTCGAAGCGGCAATGCCATCCCCGTCATCGCTCTCTCGAGATGGATTCCAGGATACAGCTGACACGTGTCACGACTTCGTTGAATAGCGCATCACTAAAACGGTATGAATTCGGGGACACGATAATCTTCTCCGGATTCCTGTACGATTTGCTCGACAGGGCTTCCGACGCATACTGTGAGGCAGACGACTCGACTATTAAAGCGCGCTGCACCACCAATGACCGCCTTGATCACGAGATGCTGGGGCTGGTTTTAGACCCGAGGTCGGCGGCCTCCAGCGTCCCGGACTTGGGCAACGCGTATCGGGACCCGGAGATTCACAAAGCGGACCTGGTCGCGTACATGTCGTCCCCGATCAAGACGGACGTCACGCGGGTACAAAAGGTGCTCCGGAAGCGCGATGATATGGAACGTCCCCCGCGTTTTGCAGATGACGAGGAATCGAAGAGCCGCTGGACCCTACTTTACAATACCCTCGACCAGCAACGAGAGCAGCGACTGGAGCGCACCCGCTCCTCCACCTCGCTATACCTTGTACTCAGAGGAGATCGACCGGGGCCTTACCCTGTCTTCTGCTACGGGGACGGCCTGATGGAGCGGGCTGATCTTCATCCGTATATGGTGCGGATTCTTGAGGAAATGCAGGAGCACGACTCTTACAATATCGTAACTGTCGACCTGGACACGTGGTCGGAGGGCGACGACCTGGAGGGTCCATCAGACTCGGACGGAGCGGGCGAAGAGTCCGAGGGCGGAGAGGTTCAGTGAACCAGGGGAGCTGCGAAGCTGCTTCTTTTTGACCCTTGAAGCAAGGTATTCGGTAGTAGCTGAGCCCATAGTCCTCCGCCTTTGCAAGTGGTATTGGAAGATGCAGGATGTCTGATGGTTGAGGCTGGCGATTGCTGGATAAACTGCATCTATGTGCTGTACGGCGTCCGCCCGGGATGAGGGAAAACAGTACTTCCGGTACTCATCTGATGTCCCGAAAGGGTGGACCCAATCCCACCATAGCCAGGGCGGTGTTATCTTGCAATATGGCGATGACGTGCGCTATCTTCATGGTGTGGTAATGTATACACCCAAAGACTGGAAGAAAGGCGGAGTATATGAGAGGAGCGACTTATGGCAAACTCCCTCCGGCATGACCCAAGCCAAAGACACGGCATGGAACGATGCCATGCTACAAGTCAGGTCCGATAAGCCGTGGTTGGAAATCAATGAGTTCTACCTCGTCCACGATCAAGACAAGGCCACTGTATTTCATCGGCGAGGAGGTGCCATCGAACAAGCCTGCATGCCACTTTCTCTCGCGCTCAGCTGGGCGACCGACGCTCTCACCAAGAACCCGGACGGGCTCAAGATCTCAACGTACGATCTCAGTCAGAAGACCCCCGAGTGGGCCGTCTTGGACAACACAGGCATGAGGGAGGTGGAAGATGGGTTCGTTGACTTGGCTTTGGGCCACTGATTGCCCATATCTGCCGCTTCGGGCTCCAAACACCGACTTTGTTCACGCGATATTTCGGTATGTGTCTTGATGCCCATTTTTCGTTCGCAGACCACACTAGTGATCAGGATTGGGGTCTTTTGTCTTAACATGCGACCATGTCCGTTTGTGAAGCCTCATATGCAGTATGAATGTCTTGTGTCTCCCCCCTCTCCCGCCCTTTACCCTCGCCCCCACTCGCCCCTAGGTTCATTTTCCACCGGGCGAGGTGTCGGGACGAAGCTATGGGGAAGTTTGTGACAGCGACTCGTTCGAAGCCCGGAAGATCTGATACAACATTCCTGCAATTGACGATCTACGAACACTGTTCCTACGCCCTCTTGCGCATTCTACGACTGCACCAGACCAGCAATCCCAGCAGGACCAAGAATGCCAGGCCACCCAGGACGATGCCTGCGATCGCACCACCGCTGAGACCGCTTCCACACGGCAGCGCCGCGTCGCACGGTTGTCCGGCAGGGATAGAGTACGTGTTCGCCTGGACGTTGACGTAGTACGGGTCAGCCGAGTTGTTCATCACCTGCTATATCAGCCTCGTGGGGCGGACCGACATGTGGTGTAGCACTGACCATCATGGCGGCAAGGCCAGGAATCGCGGCATTATAGTCGAGCGCAACCTCATTTTGCACCCCTGAAGGTGTCAGCGTGACTTAGGTATACAACGCGACGAGACCCACAATCATCACGCCACGTCCAGAACTTGTCGCTGACGAGGGGCCCGCCGACCATCGCTCCGTACAAGACGTGCAGGTTGGTTGGCGGTGAGTTGCGGATATCGTTGATGTTGTTCCCTCCGGACGCCATCGCCGAGTGTGGATTGGGTGGGGAGTTTGGATGAGATCCGACGAGGTAGACGGCTGAGGAGATCAGCCATTGAGATAGATTGAACAGCACGACAGCGGCTTACCATTCATGGGGTTATTGCCCAGGAGGTAGTCGAGTTGGGACCGGGCAAAGGTCTGCAATTCAGCTCTGCCATCGGGGTCTCACAGGACGAGGCTTGAACACTCACGGTGTATTGATTCGCTTTGGTGGTGCTCGACGCCATGGACGCGTATTTGAGCAGAAGCAGGGTCGCAGCCATAGAAGGCTGCAGAGACGCTTCGTCCGAGTCGCCGTCCCAGAACAACAGCCCACCTTGGCTCTTCAGCTAGTATTCTCGGTGTACTGCTCTCAGCTTACCGCCCGTCTGATACACTCTCTTTGAATTGCCAGCAATAATCCTGTCGAACCAGCCTTCGGCTTCGGCTTGCCACCCAGTCAAGTTCACAGAGAGGCCTGCGCCGGCAGCAAGTGCAGGTCTTGCCCGTGCCGCCTCGACGAACAGCGTGTACACTGCGGGCGTCTTGCTGTCCCAGTTCCACGGCTGCGAAGTGCCTGTGAGGCTGAAGTTCTGGTACCACCTGTACGCGTCGGCGTAGTAGCTGCTCTGATTGGTCGCCAGCGCGAGCGACAGCGCCGCGAGACACAGGTCGTCGCCGTACGTCGAAGACGTGTAGGCGTCTCCGATCGCGGGGATCGAGGCCGAGTATGTGGTGAACTGGGTGGTATTGGCGGTGTTGTACAGTGCTTTGGCGTGATCGAGCAATCGTCCGGCATAGGTAGCGTTGGCGAGTGATGGTGACGAAGGCGTTGAGGCGTTCGAGGTGGTGTTGTAGGATAGCCCAGGGGTGTACAGCATAGATCCGAGAGCGAAGACTGCTGCTGTGGAGGCGAAGACGTCCGTTCCGGGATTTGACGAGTTGGCGGGGTATGCGGGTCGAGGAAGCGGGATGTTCTGGTCGCCTCCCCTGGGTAAATGCGTTAGTCGGGATGCCCATCATTTCGGAGCGGCTCTGCACCCACCAGTACGCATTATCCACGGTCGAGGAGCCAACCTGGACGAACAGAGTGTCGGCCTGAGGGTGGCACTGCACGATCAGCGACGGCCTCTTCCGTCCAACTAAATCTGACTGACCTTCATGAGCCAGTCGAAACCCCACCGTAACGTGCCGTCCAAGTACGCAGTCTGATTCGCCATCCCATATCCCCGACCATGTGTCAGAGCCGGCCAAACGAGCGCGAACATGGTATATCCCTAAACATCAGCAAGTCGTCTGACACACTGACCGAGCTGGACATACCATAGGGAAAGTGGCCTTGATATACTGTCATTATCAGCGATGATAGACAGCTACCCGCATCACTCAACCTACATCTCCTGCATCGTACCACCCGCCAGTAAGGTCCAACCCCCAGTCGCTCCCGTCCTGCAGTGATGAATCATTCCGCCACGGCACTCTATTGCCGTACGTCCCCTGATCGAGGCGGCCACTCCGCTGAGCATCGTAGAACCACAGCGAGTTGCCAAGCACGGTCGCCCACTGAGAGTTGACCGAGCTGTTCGATGGCGATGGGGTGAGCCCGGCTGAGGCCTCAGGCGGGCTGTATGCTGGCGATGGGCTGAGTTGAGCCTGACAGACGAGCAGGGCCAGGAGGCCAGCTAGCACTGGCAATACTAATCCAGGCATATCGGCTCAAGAGGTGGTTATCTTGAGAGATCGAACCAAGACATGTGTACTCTCGAATGCGGCCGAAGGTGGTGTTTCGGATTAAAAGCCCTCCAGACGATCCTTTGTGTCCTTAGCCCCTTGAATCGAGGTGACCGATCTTGTGATAGTCAGGCAGATACGAGTGCTCGACATATAAAAGCAGCCCGCCGGCATAGCCTCGACGTTCGGGGCCCGTTCTAGATGCGTTCAGGCACAGCCGGGATGCTTAGCCGGCGGCGGGGGAGGGATCTTCCCCGAGTCTCCGTACTTGTGGACACGATGCCACAGACCGCCGAGCGAGTGATGCAGCCTTCATAGCCTCTGTGCCTGCTTGAGACCTGAAATTGAATGACATTGCGTAGAGCTTGTATGCATTCCTGTTAGACCCGCCAGAGCCAGCCTATCCGGTCAGTTCCATAGTGCGGGGTCGGTCACGTGACGACGTGCCTGCAAGAGGAGAGATTTTGACGTAGGTGGATGCGATCTCGCGTCTTTTACGCGCATCGTCCGTACTTTCCCACCTTTCACACACCAATCACCATGGCAAAGCAAGCGGCTATGCCTCAGAAGCCCCCCAAGACGGGCGGAGACGACCTTGACGACGGTCTTGAGCTCGATGATGGACTCCTGGCGACCTCGGATGACGAGAGCGTGGAGGACGAGGACGAAGTGCCCCGGCGGCCAGCGGACCTCGAGGACGAGGACGTGTTCGAGATTGGGGGCTTGCCTCTGCTCAAGCCGGGAAGGAGCGAACCCGTTGCCGGGGTCAAGCGCCGTGGTGGACCGGACGTCGAGGAAGCAGGCGAGGATGAAGTAGCTGGGGGGAGCGGTGACGCCGCGGATCCCGCCGCAGAGAAGAAGCGGAGAAAGAAGGAGAAGGAGAAGGCGCGAAAAGCTAAGGTCAGCGCTGAGCTGCCGCAAGTGTGCAGGACAAGACTAACTCGGGCTCAGCGGATGCAGAACGCGCCTACAGCACCACAACGAGACCCGTCCTACTTGACCGCCGAGGAGCTCTCGTCATTACTGCTCGCGTCGATCCGCGAGTCATTCCCCTCCGCTACGCCTATGGAGATCCAGGACCTACTGCCTCCCACGTCATGCCTTCTCCCTCCATTGGAGCCGGCAGCGGGCGAGCCGGAAGCGGAAGGCTCGTTCGCCCCTGTTCAGCGCCGGATCAAGCATATCCTCGAGAACGGGCCGAAGGTCAAGCCGGTCACGGCCAGGATCGTCGTCTTGTGCCTCTCAGGCCTGCGGTGTGCGGATGTCGTCCGTGGTGTAAGAGACGTCCGGGGCGAAGGTCAAGTTGCCAAGGTAAGCCCCGATGCGAAGAGTTTTGCGGTTTGGCGCTGATCGGTGATCCAGTTGTTCGCCAAGCACATGAAGTACGAAGAACAGGTCAAGTTCCTCGCCAACAACAAGGTGTCTATCGCCGTCGGTACTCCCGCCAGAATAGGCAAGCTGCTCGTGGACGGTGAGTCATTGAGTCCTAGCAAGACTAGCTGCAGAAAGTGCAGAAGCTGAATAGTTTTGCAGGCGGTTTGCGGATCAACCAACACACTCACGTTCTGCTCGATGTCGGGCACCGGGACAGCAGTACGTCGAATCTCTTATGTTCTCCCTGTCAAGGTCGCTCACCCGCGGCAGAAACGCGTACACTGCTCACTCTGCCTGAGATCCGGGACGAGCTGTGGAAATCGGTCTTCTCGGGCGCTGCGCGAGAAAAGGTCATCGGAGGCGGCGCTAAGATTGGCGCCTTCTAGGCTGCACGGTCGTTTGGGCCTTTGCAGCATGTACCATCCGCAGTGTCATGCATTTGCATCTTGTTCCGGGGAAGCACTACCTTAGCCCGGAAACCACACCCAGTAGGCTTGTTCCTGCCGAAGGACAGGCTCGCGTAAACCTTCTCGTACCCGATGCGGCACCCGTCATGCGGAAACCGTTCACGGATCCGGATCAATCTGTTTCCCGTCCCAGGCACTGCAGATCGTCTGGCTCCGAGAAGATAGCCCTGGCGCTCAAAGCATGCATATGTACATACGGCAGAGAAGGCGATCGAACATGAGCCTCGTTACATGATCTCAAATCCTTGTTAACCCGTCCAGTACAGACGACACGCTTCCGATTCATCCGTGTCTGGCAGAGTCTCTTTTTTGGCCGCTGGAATAGGTGATCTTTATCTCGCGGCTCCGGCGCCGAGGAGCGCTCGGGCCTTCTCCTCCATGTTGCCGATCACGCCATCGCCGTCCTGCTTGGCGTCGTCGCGGTCCGAAGCGGTACCCGGCCCTGAGCCATTCGCTCCGGGGTAGGGGTAGGTGCCGTTCTCGCCGCTCTGGCCGTAGGCTGCGAGCGGCTGAGGGGGCACGTCGGCGGTGGTCGGGCGGGATCGGGGAGCCTGCTGCGGCGAGCCAAGCAGCGCCGAGATGGCGAGGGAGGACCGACGCTCGCTTGCGGGCGGAAGCCACAGCGAGTCCTGCTGCCCGTTGTTGCCGTTACCGGCAGGAGGCTGAGCCTCGCCGTGCTGCTGGCGGTATCCCTGGGACACGGTCTGCGGGGTGGGCGGGGCATTAGACGACGGACGCTGCATCTTGCGCGCCTCGTCGTTGCCGTCGTCCTCGGCACGACGCTTGCGGTCGTAGCCGTTCCCGCCGGGGTACGCGTACGAGTCGCCGCCAGCAGGGGCGTGGTACTGGAACGGGGACTCGGGCGGAGGCGGCGCCGGTCCCCCTGGGGCGTAAGACGATCCGCCCGCCGGCGGAGGGTAAGGGCCGCCAGGGGCAGCGCCGACGCCGCCGTATCCCGTGCTAGGGGGGTAGTAGCCGGACTGGTAGTTGTAATTACTGCCAGCCGAGCTAGGCGGGGCCGGACCGTAGCCGTGTCCGCCGTGGGGCTGGTGCTCGCCGGGGTAGGGATAGCTCTCGGGAGGCGGGGGGTACATGGCGTCGTGGGAGGCGTAGCCAGCGGACGAGTGCGGCGGGGGCGGAGGCGAAGACCACGCGGGCGGTGCCACGCCCGGAGGGTACATGGGCGACTGAGGCGGACCGTGCGATGTCGATGGCGGTTCCGACTCGGCGTAGTGCGCAGGAACGGGCAGTTCCCGCCCGTTGGACGACATGGGTCGGTAAGGGTACGGCAGCTGCGAGAGCGAGTCGGCGCCGGGGCCTCCGCCGCCGGACGAGCCAGTTCCCGGCGCAGTTGGCGGCCGCGGCTGGCCGTCGTAGTACGCTGTGTACCCGCCAGCGAAGCCGGGCGACCCCGGTCTTCTGCTCGGACCGCTGCCGTCGACGGGGTGCTCGCCCTCATTGCCAGCAAAGGGGTAGTACCCACCGCCTGTCCGCGGTCGGCCATGCTGGTCCCAGCCATTGTTGTCATAGGGAGGGTACGCGGCGATCGTCGGGCCGAGGCTGCCGGGGCTCAATCGCTGGTTCCTGAACCCTTCGTTGTGCCGGGGTCGCTCGACAGCGTTCTTCGGCACTTCGACGACTTCACCTCGTTTTCGCTGCTCGCGATTGGCCCGCTGCGACAGCGCGGCATGCACCGGCGCCAGCGAGTTGAGCATGGCGTCGTTCAGCTGGGCCTGGTCCGCGTGCACCGTGGCGGCGTGCTGTCGCAAGTTGTCTAGTCGCGAGAAAGCCTTGCCGCAGTGACACGGGAACGGCCGCTCGCCAGTATGTTTTCTGCCGCACCGTCAGCCAAGTCCACGATGTGGGACGCGACGGCTCACCTGACATGTCGAGCAAGATGCTCGGAACGGGTGAAGACCTTGTCGCAGTCTCCGTAGCCACGGCACTGGAACATCTTCCCGCCGGAGATACCAACCGGCACGATGGGGTTACCGTCGTCGGTGAATTTGCCTTGGCCGGGCGGCGGGGGCACCACGCCCGGGTCAGAGTGGCCGTTGCTGGTTGGCGGAGGAGAAGGCATGTGCATTGAGTCGTGCTGAGACTGCTGGCCGCCAGGCATGCCGTAGTACTGCTGACCGTTAGAGGCGCCTGTAGGAGGAGGGGGCAGACCGCCTGCTGATCCAGGAGGATGAATCGGCGGGCCTTGGGAGTGGTAGTTGGCGTTAGGACCGCCTGCGGAGCCGCTGATCGGGGTGAGCGGAGGCTGCGAAGGGTATCCGTGGGACGATCCGGGCGGAGCTTGGAGGGCGTTCGGGTCGCCGTTGGTGTTGGTATAGATGGGTCCCACGTGGTGGGAAGGCGATGGGGGCGGTTTGTGCGCGAAGCCGTGCGACGAGTGCAGGCGCTCAGGCGAGGAAGAACCGTGGACCTGGCCTGTGGCCTGTGCGATGCCGTGCGATGAGCCTGGAGGGCGAGCGTAATAGGGCGATCCGTAAGATGATACCGGTCGTCCGTCGTTTCCAGACGCAGCGGGGGGATAGGACATTATTTAAGCTGGCGGGGTTGTGGAGCGATTGCTTTGTCGCCAGATCGAAGCCGGGATCTGACACACTCAATCGCTCGACCTATTAAAGGAACAAGGTCAGTAACAGTGCCGATTGGACGGGGACCAGCGCAGATCCGCACGGCCAGGAGGCAAGCCGTCGCCGCGTCTCGACGCAGGGTATAAAGGAATGCCAGACGAGCGAGATGAAGAAATGAGGACGGGGTTCGTGAGGGTGTTTCAGCAGCGGAGAAGAAGGCTTCCTAGCGAGCATAGGCGGACTTCCCCACTTCGGCAGGTGATAGGCAAGACGACCCCGGCCGAAAATGGATCAAACCTGGTGGGGGAAGGAGACGGCGGCGATTCCCACGTATTAGGCCATGGCCGACATACGCCGATCCACGGGGTAAGAAGCCTCGTGCAAAGGCCGGCAGGCCAATAGCGACGACGAGATGAGAGGGATGTATGCGTGGAATGGTGGATGCTGAGAGATTACCGTGTCCACAGGAACGAGATAGCCCTGGCGCGGCGAGGCGGACCTGGGCAGGGACGGGCGGCGTGCGGACCAGACAGACACTCATCGGCGCGATGGAGACAAGACTCACCTAGTTGCTGCGATCGACGCTGCTGAAATGCCCGATCACTCTTTGGTAGGCGCGTGCGATGCAGGTCGTACTTGCACGGATGACGGGCGATGTGACGAACACTGCGAAGCTGACAGGGCGGGCGGGGTTGTCGAGCGGTTTGGTCGATTCCTTTCAGCCGTCCCCGTCAAACGAACGGCAGCTAAGCCGTGAAACCAGTACTACACAGAGGAACGATTGTCCCTTGTTAGGTCGAGGAGAGAGAAGTAGGAACTCTGGAAGGGATGGCCACCGTCTAGACGAGAGCAACAGGACGAGACCACCAGTGGTGGTGGTGGTGGTATAATACGGTACCTGAAGAGACAAGGACGGACCACGCTGACCCGATAGCTTTCCACCGCCAGGGCCAGGACCGAACTCGCTGGCTGGCTGGTCCCTTTCGCCCCTGGCTGACCGGTGCTGGGTTTCCCCCCCTTTCTGCCCCCGGCCGCCCTAGACAGCCCAGCGCCCAGCCGCCTCCACCGCCGTCTCAGGGTTTCACGCCCACCTCGGGTCGCGACGGACCTGGCCGCCGCCGTTCCTCTCCGCTGCCGCCATCGTGTACTTTGTACCGTCCCCTCACTTACAGCGTGGCAAACCGCGCTAGTCGACGCCCGCACCGCCCCTTTACTCGTTCGGGCAGTTTTATCCCCTCGTCCACGGCAAGCACCAACCTTGTTCGCTGCGCGCGTCCACCCCGCTGCAGCCGGTGGCCAGGCCAATCCATCCTGCTCGCCTAAGTTAGACGAAGACGTACGGGGCGGCCAGGCCGACCGATACATTGTGGAGTGATCCGCAGCACACCATGCCCGCTCGGCCCGGCAGCGCATCTTTCGCAACGCGGTACCTTCGGAAGTATGCCGAGCACTGCGCACGCTCGTTGGCCTGGGCCAGCCAGCGCCAGCGGGTATATCCCCGCTGCCCGCATGCAACTGTCCGCCTCTCAGAGCCTAAGCGACGCCACCGGGTTAGACAAAGTGGAGTCCCGCTCCGCGCAAAGCCAGGTCTGACGCGCGCGTGCGTGGACATCCGTGGCGGAATCGCCGGGCTCTTATCGCGGATCTGCTACGTCCTGGCTATCTGGTCTGATCCAGCATGGAGGTCATGCATTAGCCCCTCGCGGCTCTGCAACAAACCCTTGCGAAGATGTCGCGCTCTGAGATCGGCAGACTGCTTCGCTCTCATCGGACCCTGGCCACATCCCTGCAGGCATAATATGGCGAGCTGCCCTGTTCTTCTTCTCATGTCATTGCAGTCTTGGCCGGAACCAGCTGCAGACCCACGATCCGGCCGAGAGCCTTCCCGTGGCCTTCTGAGTCCAGATGACGCATCACCGGCAAGCACGCCATTGCGATCGTGTCAATGCTGCACCTCGGCCGAGGCGCTCGCCCTCCATTGACTGCACGTCCCTTTCATGAGACGCTGCTCCCAAATGACATGACATCTCCTGCAGTCGCTCGGACTGCCTCAGATATAGGCCGTTCAAAGGACGACATGTCTGTGTCCGGTTATAAGAGCTCTTCTCCCGGTCCAGGAGGCGATGTTGCGATCCGATGCCTTCGGTCGACACGGCGAGCGAGCTGCGCGTGTGAGGCGTATGCTCGGCACCGGCAATGACCGGTGATGATGATACTATGCCCCCGGAAGGGATCAAGGGAGTGAGGACACTGGTACGTCTGGCAAGAGCCCTCGTCTGGCGTACTTAAGGCGGCCATGTAGGGTTTAAGAGCTCTTCAGGCTTTCCATCTTAGTCCCTCTTCGCGCACAGCCCTACTTACACGGCCATGACAAGCCCCACTACCGCGTCCGTTCCCACTGAGGAAGCTGTTCCGCCTTCAACAGCTCGCCTTCAGGCGTGGAAGCTGGACTGGACGCAGATCCCGTTCGTGAGAGCATCGAGGCTCAAGTTCCTTGTATGCCCATCTCTGCAGAGCCTTGCGTCCGCCACCTCGCTGGAGGAGCTCCAGACTGCCTCAGAAGAAGTGCTGAGTCAGGTCAACGCATGGCAAAATAATGCTCCGTGGTCCCGGAGCAGCATCAGGGGTACTGAGGTGAGGGAGAAGCCTTGCAAGATTCTCGGACTAGAGAAGTCCATTAAAAGCGAGGATGATATCGACCAGAAGATCGATCCAAGCGAAGACAGTGGAGATATGCAAGGCTGGGTTAGCCTTGCCGATTTGGCTCCGCACGTCATGACATTCGTGGAGGCGAAGATCAAGGAGATGGAGGAATCCCTGGCCGGGCAGTCGTCCGCAGTCTCGGTTCGACATTCAACAGTCTAGCTGTATATGACGGTAGTACTGTAGCCCGACAGTAGTGAGGTATATGAGTAGGGGTGCACATATGTGAACATCCTTTGTGGCAGATCCTTTGATGCCCGAGTCGCCCACCAGCCATGATCATCCAGGGAGGAGCCGCAGATCAGTGATGCGGGGAGCGGGTTGCCCATCTACATTATAGAGATCTTGCCTGTTGCTTTGTCCCGACTTACCACCTGAAAAGCAGTCAAATCACCCCAGCTTGTCTCGCTTCTTCCACATCGCCTGCCACTCAGGATGTCACAGCAGAATGGCTCGTGAGTGTTTGGTGATAGCGGCGGCTGGCAGAGAGATCTACAACCAAGAAGGACCAGCCACTGATCATCCAGAATGTCGCCTCCCCCACAGTACACCCCTGCTGCTCCCATGCAAGCGCAGCCGATACCGCCAGTGGTTGCAGGGCCTTCCGCTACAGCCTCAGCACCAGGACCTTCTCAGTGAGCAGCCTTCTACGCCAGCCATCCTGACCCTGTCTCACTTCAAGCAGGCCGGCTTCTTCTTCGGGATCAACCGCAGACCTGACAAAGCCCGTTGACCCAGCCGGAGGCAAGACTCCGTACGAGACTTGGAACCCGGCAGACGGGCGCAGCAACGGTCGGCCGCCGTGTTGGAACAGGCTGTTCTGCTGCGGATACGGTATTGGCTGTGCACTGTGCGTGTGCGGAAGCTGCACTTGCAAGCAGGAACGGATGAAGCAGGTAGAGTCGGGACAGCAAGTGTGATGTTGGTACCGCTGGAGAGCAGCCGTCCGTGTATCATTGTCTCTGGTTTGAGGAAGCGGACCCCGGCTCGAATGCATGCGGATGTCCGGGATCTCGGGCAGCCAGGCTACGACTCAGGTGCTACGCCTGTGCCCCACCCAGCGACCTTTGTGCTGCTCTTCCAGAGGGTATGTCCGACTGGTTTCCTCTTCTGCCCCGCTTTCCCCTGCGGCTGGATATCGTCGCCCTGCGCAACCGCCTCTCGCTCATGGAAGGGGACCTTTGCGCGTTTCGCCTGGCGCGCCCGTCGGCGGTGCCACACAGGCCCGTCAAGCTTCGAGACGGCTTGATCTGGCGCTTCCGTGTCCAGGCCCGAGGGGTCCGGGAGAGGCGGCACAGGCAGTGATCGCTTGGATGTGCAGTGTGTACAGTGCTCGAGGGTTCGATGGCCATGGTTCCGGTCCGCTAGTCTCGTCAACGAGTGCTTTGGGCTTTGCAGGGGGGCTCAAGTCTCACGTCGGGTTCGTATCCGGCTGGTAAGCCCTGGAATCAGGACAGTCCCGCATTTAGAGCAGACCGCGCGCTTGAGACTGGGATCTCTGGCCTGATCAGCTGCACCGCCGACTCAACGCTGGCGGCCGGAGCGACTCACAGCTTGAGCTGGGTGTGGATTGCCATAGCCTTGGTTGCGCGCATCTCCTCCCTTCCAAGGGCCGCTAAATCGATAGGGGCCTCATCTTCATCCATGTCGGTCGCTCTGCCCTTCCCTTTGACGTCGCGTGTCAATGTCGCAGCGGAATCATGTCGACCAGGTGATCGTAGAGAACCGGACCTCGAGCTTTCTCCAAGCGTCTGAAGGAAAGCGCTCGCCTGCACGGCGAAGTTGACGCGGTGGAAGAGATCGCGGCTGACCAGGGGTGGTGGCCCGCCTGTTGTCTGTTGCTGGCCTTTCTTCACCATGTTACACTGCAATAATCACAAGGGGAGAAGCAGTTCAGAGATCAGAATCGCTCGTTGACAGGCACCGGACACTTGCTGCACAAATAATCATTCACGCCTATTCGGGTTGTTGATCGCAGGAAGGCGCGGGGGTTCCGGTCGGGCACTCCGGACGCGTCTAAATGTCACTCTAGCTCGAGTGTTGTTGCTAGCATTGCGAGCGTGCGTTCCGCACCATGGCGGCACCTCAGGCGTCGAGCACAAGGGGAGGTGAGTGTCTGCCTCAGATAACTCTCCCGGCCTACACCGGGACTGGAGATGGGGGCCATTCATGTTGACACGGTAGATGCTTTGGATCCCATCGACCTGAGTGTGGAGGAAGGGGAAGACCGGCAGAGCAGGGCCCGGCTGGCTGCTCCCGTGGCCCCTTCCACAGCAGACCCTCAAGCGTCGACGTTGGTTACCGGAGCAGCTGTACGACCAAAGAAGAAGGGCAACTTTGCCATCAAATCGTCTGCAAACCGTGAGCCAGTGTCGGCGTCGTTGCGGATTTCCTTGCTGAACCTCGTAGGCCCGCTCATCAGGCAAGCGGCAGGGTTTGGGCAATCTCCTACTAACGGCCCATCGTCGACTCATGCCGAGGGTGTCGCTGGACCGGGACCATCGACGACCGCCGGCCGATCTGGACACGCCCTCCGGTACGAGCCGCCCATGTCGGCGCCCGAGGCTTCTTTCCCTCTCGGTACGTGGGAGAACCCACAACCCTTCGTCCTCCCGCAGCGACGCAAAGCACCTTCACTGCCCCCTCCGACGCCGTCACGGTCCCTCTCTCCCGAACAGGCGAATGAACCGCAACGGGCGCCGCTGGGGACTTGGGAGAACCCGGCGCCTTTTGTCCTCGAGGTTGGGCGCCGACGGGCACCGAGCCCCAGAACAGAGGTCGAGGTGGCACGCTTGATCAAGTCCCAAAAGAAGCGACCTAAGACGTCGCATATCGAGTCGGCAACCGAAGCCCCAGAACGTCCACGGAGCGCAGGCCCTGCTGCGGAAGAGCCGAAGCCCGTGCAAACCGAAGCGCCCGCAAGTCCTCTTGTACGACCACCGGGGCCATCGAGACCGACATGGGTGACCGCAGAAAGCCCAAGCCGTCCATCAGCCCAAGCTAGCACGTCCGCTGTGCCTGCTCCAAACCCAGACGTGGAAATCGACGATCCCGAAATCAGCTCGTTCATGGCCAGGCTGCAATCTCCACCACCGCAGCCTTCCAAGACCGAAGCCAGCCTTGAGGCTCCTTCATCTATCTTTGGCTCCTCAGCTCAGCAGCCGTCGATATTGGCCGGCATGACCATCTTCCCGCCATTCGCGATGAGCGCTTTGCCTCCGACAACGGCGGAAGAGGGCGGTGTCTGGCCAAATGGTTCCACAGAGAACAAGACCCCGGCCCGCTCACGATCCAACTCAGCGGCGAGCAGTGTGCAGGTCCTCGATGATGTTCCTCAATCAACTGGGACTGCGGGAGGCAGGCGACGAATGCTTGCCGTCGAGATCCCTCGGTCGGCAACCCCGGGCGGGCTCGTAGAGCGCGACATCGAGTCTGCGCGGCAGAAGATCGCGAGTCGACCGATCATCCGCGACGACAGCCCCGACATCGAGATGCTGGACGACGCGGCGGCCGCCCGAATCGCCTGGAAGCCGTCACAGAACCGACGGACTCAGCGACTCGGTGCGGCCAGCACCGACGCATCTGCATCAGATTCCAGCGCGGCGGATGCCGGACCATCACGCCGAGGAGGCCTTCGTCGGTCTGTTCGCGGACAGGGAGCGGAGCGTCCCGCACCGACATATCTCGTGGAGCCGCCCGAAGACTTTTTCGCTGCACTGAATGCGCCTTCGAGCCCGCTCCTCGAGCCGGGCATGAACGATGCCGAGCAGTCGTCATCACAAAGTGCAAGGAGTGACGCCGAGGAGAGCGAGGTCGACAACGTGATCGACTCGCCGCCCAAATACACCATGCAAGAACTGCGAGACCTGTTCGAGCGCATGAAACAGGAGGCCGAAGCGAGAGCACAAGAGTCGGTTAAGCCCTTACCCCAGGCTGCTGGTCTGCCAGGGCGGGGCGCGACCATCGATGTCGACGGCAAGGATCGGACTGTCAATCGGTACTTCCCGATGTTCACGCCGCCGCCTTCGGACGACGCCGAGAGCCCGGTTGACGATGAGGCGCTGAAGAGCGCCGTCGTGCTCGCTACAGGCGCTCCCACCGTCCCAGAGTCCGAGCAGCCACCTCCAGACCGCCGCGGCACCGCTCTGCGCCAGTTCGACATGAGCGCCATCGCTGATTGGGCGAAGAATCAAGCCCTCTACGCTGACAACCCCATAATCTACCGCCTCATGTTCGAAAACTGGATCTGGGAGTCGGCAGACGAGCGCGGCCCGTCCGAGATCCGAGTGATCAACAACATCGATCGCGAGGGAGCCCCTCCCGAAGTTGAGTTCCAGTACTCGAACCACCGGCTATACCACAAAGACGTTCCAGACCCAGAGCTCAGTATCGGGTGCGACTGCGAGGGCGGGTGCGATCCCGAGTCGGAGACGTGCCGCTGCCTGAAGATCCAGAAACTCTACTCGTACGATGTCGACCTTGAAGGTTTCGCATACGACCGCAACGGCTTGTTGAAGCACGCTGAGGTGCCCATTTGGGAATGCGGGCCTCGGTGTGGCTGCGGGCCCGAGTGCATGAACCGAGTCATTCAGCGCGGTCGGCAGAAGACGGCGCCGGTCGACCTGTTCAAGACGCGCAAAAAGGGCTGGGGCGTCCAGGTGCGCGACATTGATCGGTCTCGGTTCCGCGATCAGGCGCAGCGGTACCGCCTACGAGACGAGGGCATCATCCCGCGCGGCACCTTCCTCGGTATCTATACCGGCGAACTCATCACAGAAGCCGAGTCGGAGCGCCGAGGAACGATTTACGAGAAGATTGGCAGGACGTACCTGTTCGACTGCGACGGATGGCAGATTGCCAACCCGCCGCCTATCTACGAGCTGCACGCTGTGGACCCACGGCTGGCTCAGCTGGCGGCAGAATCGGCGGAGAAGTACCGCGAGGCGCAGAGTGCTCGCGAAGCAGATGACGATTCATCTTACTCGTCGTACTCGGTCGACGCGTTCCACTTCGGCAATTTCACGCGGTACTTCAACCACTCTTGCGACCCGAATCTGGCAATCACTCAAGCGTACGTCGGCGACTGGCACCCTGAACGGCCGTCGCTGGTCATCTTCACAAGAAGGGATGTCCGTCCTGGCGAGGAGCTCTGTATCTCTTACAAGGGCCTTCCAGTGCGTCCCCTCGTACCGATATCCATATTACCCACAGGACTGACACATGCAGGATGTCGAGACTCCCGAGGAGGAGAGGAAACGCCGCGGGAAGGGCAAGAAAACGCGCAAGGGCAAGACGTCGGCTGCTGCGCACGCAGGCAAGGAGACGAGGGGCAAGCTCACGCACGATACGTGCCATTGCGGAGCTTGGAACTGCGATGGCAAGATGTGGAATCTGGCCAAGGACGATGGCGACAGCTCGTCTCCGTTGGCGATCTGAGCGGGCGCAGCGAGCATAGGCTATGAGGGCATCAAGGGACATTACGGCCTGTGCGCCATAGGTCACGAGCAGACGATGCTGCGCTCTGCGCAGATCTTTGGGCATCAGATATATGCTACCTCAGCGATTTAGCGCTCAAATGCGATCACCTTGAGACACCACTACAGCAGTTGTCTCCTCAACAGGCCTATGGTTCTAGCTCATCTTCGCTCCGAAGAGCCACTGCTAGGACGTTTTTCAGCTCCTCGAGCAGTTGTTCTAACTTGTCAGCACTGCCGCAACTTAATTGACTGAGGCTCACCAGCTTGCGTCAGGGCCTCGTTGTACTCCCTGTTGGCGACGACCATCTCCGCCTGTAATTCCCGTAGTCTGTCGGCCTGCGAGGGTCAGCCACAAGCTGGCCGTCCTGGAGATACATGGCATTTACCCTTGCGGCCGAGTCATCTTTCCGAGGCAGAGCAGCAATCAGCACCTCAATGTCCTTCGACCGGTTAACGATGTCGGCGACGAACGTATCGATGGCCTCTGCGAGGGCGTCAGTTCCAAAGAATGGGGCCTTGCAGCGCGGATGACAGGCTCACCCCTGTACGCCTTGCGTCCAGCTGCGAGTGGGGTCTCTAGGGTCTGCGGGATATCCTTCGACGTCTGCTCAAACTGCGTCCGCTTCGTGATATACTCGATGGAAGTATGCGTGATTGTCAGAAGCTGGCCAGTCAGTATCGGTGGGCTCCTCGGCCAGGCGACGTACATCTAGTATTGCATCTTGCAACTGCGTACGTCAGCATCACTCCTACTCCTGACGTTCGACCGCTGGTGCTCAAGCGCACGATACATACTTGGGTAATTCTGTCCTGCTCCTGTCAGAACATGCCTCCTGATCCGTATCCAGGACATGACCCACCATGTCATTGGATAACTCGTCGCTGAGCATCGCTGGTCCTGCCGGACATCACGGGGCAGGCGGCGTGTTCCGGAACTCCTCAGCAGACTCTGCTCTCTATCGTAGCCGAGTTGGAAGCCTGGTTCGCCGTATGACTGAAGTGGACTGGTAGGAGTAGGAGTGGATGAGGAATGACGAGATTGAGGACGAGCCGAGTTTCAGATTAGCCTTCGCGTTTCGTGTCAACAATAATACCCGTCAATTCACCCGGTCCACTCGTTTGTCTTCGACTCTGCTCCGCGAATGGCCAGTCTGTACGAATCAAGATGAAGCGGGAAGAGGAGGTGTACTCGAATCTCGCGGGCTTGCTGAGCTCCGGCGGTTCCGGGGCAGCCAGCCAAGGGAAACATCGTTCGTCAACGACGGAAATCGCGGACGGGCTCAAACGAATCCGTCGAGTCCTGCTCACCGAGGGTCTGCCAGAGGTGGTGCGACCGTCTGCCTCAACCATGCTGCTTGCTTGCTGACAGGCTGAGCAGGACGGAAAGCCATCGCTGCGGCCGCGGATATGGAAGCTCATGCTCAAGGTGGAGGCGTTGCAGGCAGAAGAATACCTCCGGCTCGTCTCCTTCGGTCCTTCTCAAGTCAGCATGAAGAGTGGGTCCTTGCGCGTCAGCCGGCAGGCTCAGCGAGCTCGCGCTGATGGATCTGCAGTCAAAAATGACACGTTCCGAACCCTCGCGACGGACACGCAGTTCAAGGGCAAAGTCAAGGAAGACATGCTCATCCGCCTACTCGAGGCCTTCATCTGGAAACACAATGGCAGGTCCGCCTGGCGCAACTACTGGTGCGAGGCGCTGATTCTGGGCAGAGACACAACCAGGAAGCTTGCCCTTCTCATATGTCCAAGGTAAGAGGTCCTTCTGCGCACAAGCGATCCAACGCTGAGGAGGATAGGGATGAACGTCCTGTCCGCGCCGTTCTTATACGTCATGCCCTCTCAACTCGAGGCGTTCGCATGCTTTTCGACATTCATTGAGCAGAGCTGTCCGTTATATGTTCAGCCAACCCTGGTGGGCGTCCACCGGGGTCTGAAGGTACGTTCTGAACAGGGTGCTCGACACCGCCCAAGAATTGCTCAAGCTGACTGAGTGTGCAGCTCCTGGACAAGTGCCTGAAGATCGTCGATGCCGAGCTGTATGACCATCTGCGGAGCAAGAACCTTTCTGCAGAGCTATACGCCTTTCCATGTGAGCGGTGCCATTCGCCGCCCTCATGCCTCATGTCGCTAATCCGTCAGCCGTACTCACGCTTTGCGCCTGCACGCCGCCGCTAGACGAAGTCCTGAGACTGTGGGAGTAGGTCTAGCCTGTCACTTCGGGGAACCGCGTCTGGCTGACTATCCAGCTTCCTGCTGGCCTTCGGAGTCCACCTGAACATTCTCTGTGTCATCGCTCAGCTACTGCTTATCCGGCAAGACCTCATGGACTCGGCATCGTACGTCGCTCGTCTCACTCTGATGAGCTCCCGGCAGGTGACAGAAAGACTGACGAGCCCCAGACCGATGAAGCTGCTCCGGACATTCCCTCCATTACAAGCGCGTCCAATCATCGGCATCACTGTCGCGCTCGTCAAGGATATCCCAGAGGACGTGTATCGCGAGCTTGTTGCACACCCGTTCACGCCATGAAGACTGTCCGACAGTCATCTGCCTTCGTCAATCGTAACGACCTGAAAGACTTAACGACCCATCACGCGCCTGTACGATAAGCAGTATACAAACAATGCATTATATAAGGCATATGCAAGAGGGGCATATTGGCGCTGGCGGTCGTCTGGAGAGCATCTCATATCCTGCCCCCCAGGTTTCTGCCGAACTCGCCCCGAGATGCTGCCGGCGAGGACGCCCCTGTCGTAGCTGTCGCCTTTGGCTGACGATCCGGAGTAGTTGCCATCAAGGGCACGACCTTTGTGCCCAAAGCTGTCGAGCTCCGAGGGGCCAGCCCAGATCCTGCATTCCAAGGAGGGAGCGAACTGCTGGTCCCGGCTCTTCGGGCGGCAGTCGAGGCAGGGGTCTTGGCGCGGACTGTCTTTCCGCCAGACACTTGCAGCGGGTCCTGAGCAGCTGGTCTGAGCGCGACCGCCGAGGCCGCACTCGTAGGCCGGGAGCGCTGTAGCATTGCCGGAGGCAGGCTGCTCCTCACTGCTCGACTGGGCCGTACCGTCGAATCGTCCTCGGCAGTCGGATCAGCGACCCTCAGTCGATTGGCAAATTTGGCGTCAGCAGCTTTGCCAGTGAGGTGGCCAGCTGACAGACGTTTAGGCTGTGCAGCCACGATCGCCGGAACGGTGCTCGTGGCGCGGGACGGCCGAAGAACAGTCTTATTGGCTTGCTGAACGGCGGACTTTGGTCGCAGTTTTAGCGGTTGAACGGGCATGATTGGCCGGACCTGGTCGCCGCTTTGGTATGCGAAGGACATGACGGACAGGCGGTCCGAGACGAGCGTTGCGTTATCAGAGTCTCGTCCGGCCCGGGGCGTCCGGCTCGGCGATGGCCCGTCGGAGGTCTTGAGCGCCACTCGGCGTCTAGGGGTCTCCTGCGATGACAGCGGGGCAACTGAGCTTCGTGCCGCGCGCCGGGGCGTGGCAGGCTCGTCACTGGTGATGGCTACGCCCTGTTCGGCAGGCAAATCGCTATCACGAAGCCTCGACGGGCTAGCGGGGGTGTCGACCGCTTCGAAGTCTTGGGCGACGCGGCCGACCGGAACAGGAGGCAGCTCCTTCTGCTGTTGAGGTGCGACGATCGCCGGCAGCGCTTTGTCGGGGATATGCCACTCTGCCACCTTGACAAATCGGTACAGGTTTCGAGGCTTGACCGAAGTCGTCCGCCGCGATCGGGCGCTTTTCATCGGGAGGTCCGACAGCTCGTCCTCGGATGACCGAGCACTGGACCGCCTTGAGGAAATGGGCAGCGATGTTGTTCCCGTTCGCTGGCATAGCAGCGTGACGTCTGTGAAGCGGCTATAGTCCTGTCAGCTTGATGATCGCATCCCTGACACCTCGGACGCGGCACTCACACAAGCCAATGGTCGTCGTGCTCGGGGTGCTTTAACAGCTCCGAGAGGCGGCGGAAGGACTTGTGCTGCTTGACTGGCTCTGTTTCCTCTGAAGACGCAGCGACTACCTGAGATTCGGAGACGAGCAGTCGATGCGGTTTTGGTGCCACTAATGCCTGTTAATGGTCAGCCCAGGCCTCTACAGCCGCAAGACCGCTACTCACCATGTCACCTTCCAGACCATCTATGCGCGCCCAGGCATCCCTGGTCCTCTCCTTCTCCTCGTAATCGACCTTCTCGTCCTCGATGCCACGAACGATCTGTTCCACCTCGTCCACCATGTCGAGTGTTCGCTCGTACTCCTTCATGCTCGGGTCGGTGTTGAACAGCAAGTTCTGGAACAAAAGCGGGTACTTGAGCAAGCGCTGGAACGGCTTTGACAGGGATATAACGAGACCCGCCTCGCCCCGGTCGGCTGCGAGCTCTTCCAGCGATAGGAGCAGCATCGACAGCTTGCCTGAAGGATGGGAGGAGAGCGTCTTGGAGTGCCGACGAGACGTGCTAGCCGTCTGGGCGTGCGATAGAAGGAGATCGGCTTGGGACAAGGCTGCCTCAAGGTGTAAGACGTAGGTTGCGTACTCGCGCAGAATGCTGGCCTGCCCTGGGTCAGCATGGGAGTCCGGAAGCTGCTGAATGCCCAAGCAGAACTCACATGGGCGTGGAAGACGTCGGCTAGAGACCGGACCAAGGGATACTGATCATCGAAACGCTTGCGCAGTGCCTTGGCGAGCTTCAGGTGCCCCTGCAGGATACCGCCTGCCAGCACCTCGAGGACCTGCCGTAGGTCTTCTGGGATCTCCGGCGGCACGAGGTCCGTCTCATCCGTCAGACTGGCACGACTGCTCCGCGACGCCGTACGACTGCCCGATCCTCGTCGGGATAGGAACGACCTTCCGCTGATCGAAGTCGAGATGGCTTGTGGTATGCGCGCGCCATTGGCAGCGAACGTCTGCGTAGGCGGAAGAGACTTGTGCGCGCGCTGCTTGCGCGACGTATCCGCGCTTGGTCCTGATCCGGCGCGAATTCTCGCGCTGTCGATCGGTCGACCAAGCGTCAAAGCCTCGTACGCATCCCGCTGGCCGCCTCGCAGGTGACCGTGCTCAGGCGTGGATCGCGAACCCCTGGTGTCCTCCTCTGTGACCGAAGCCAGCGCCGAGCTGGCCGATGTGTCCGAAACGTTCCGACTGCCAGTAGAATATCGCTTCGAGCTGTACTGCGCAGCGATCGGCAGCTGGTCGAACGAGTTGGACCGGCTTGACGTCGGGGAGAAGCTGGAGCCTGCTGCCGATTCTGCGGGTGATAACGCGCGACTCAGTGCCGACATTGATCGTGGTGCATCTAGTGAGGGCGAGTAGAATGATGGAGGGAGGAGAGCTCGGCAGAACGTGTCGTTTAGCTTGACCAGCTCTTGGACGTATCTGAAGAATCGCGTCAGTCTACACACAGAATGATCCCGGAATGCGCCCACCTTTCTTCGCTCGATACAATCTCCCACAGCACTTCCTGCCTTGCTCGTTCCTTCGGCCCAAGGTTCGCAACCAGGTCATCTCCCGCCATATCGCTCCAGCTCTGCGCTTGAGGGAGGTACCCCGAGCTTGACGCGGCTCGCGAGGATGCCTCACTTGGAGCAGGTGACAGTAGCGATTTTGTTGGGCTGGTGCGAGAGCTGGACACCGCAGATGGAGGGCGAGGTGCAGGTCGCAGAGACGATAATGGCGGAAGGGAGAATTTGCGCCTCGTGCTCCCTGCGCATGAAGCCTGGGAGGCCGCCCGGTCCCCTGATGGCAGAGTTGGCAGGGACTCGGGGTGCATGGACACTGGTCGTGGTCTCGGGTGGTGGTCTGGAGAGCCGTCGGCATGAGCGCCAGTGACCGAGGATGAACCGGGCAGCGCCGCGGAGTCGAATTTGACCCGTCGCTGATCACCGCTCAGGCTATCTCGCATAGCGTTCTCCTCCGCCAGCAACCCCTCGGCATGATGGTAAGAGGAGTGAGATGATCCCGCCAGGCTGACCGACAGTCGGGACGGCGGGCGGTCTAGGTGGGAAGTCGAATGCGACTCCGGCGCCGGCTTGCCTGTGTCGTATGAAGTGGTTGCACGCCTACTCGTCAAAGAGGAGAACCTGGATCGGTAAGACGCTTTGGAGCTCGGTCGTCGCTGCTCCGACGAGGTCGATGGTCCGGCGTGATGTTCATCATCAGGTGGTGTCGTCGACGCGACGGGTCGGTTTTCTTTGCCAGTCTTCGCTTGGGCAACAGCCTCAGCCGGCGAGCTGGACTGCGATGTGCTGGACGCTTTTCGCCTAGAGAAGAGGGCCTTCATCCGGCGGATAGTCCGAGCAGTAAGAAGTGCAAGAAGGCGCGAGTGAAATGTCTGAGACGATGCGCGACCAGAGCGCTCCGCCCAAAGGACCCTTTTGGTTGTTGCCTGCACTCAGGGTATCGTGTATGACCGTGTGTCTCGTCGCGGGACCGTTCGCGATCGCCTTGCTGTGCTGATGTCGAGCCCCAACGCAGCGGGTCTTCTCCAGTCAACTCCTGCCCTGGAGAACGCGACTTGCGTATGACCTAGCTACGCGAATCGCAAAGAGGATCAGAGAAGGCATGTGTAGACATTTGGAGCACCACAGATGGCTGTTTATGCATCCTCGCGGGTATTTGTTTCAGGTACGGTACCGTCCGATAGGACGTCCGAGAAGCATGCGTCCAGGGGAAGTCTGGCAAGCGCGGCATGCATGTTTGAGTAGGGTGATCAGACCTGCTATCAAATGGTACTTGGCTGCCGCGAGCCAGATTGCAAAGCGCTGAGGAACACAGCCCGAGTGATGAGCACAGCTTTCAGATACTGCTCTTGAGCCTATGTCAAACCCGAGACTCTGTCTAACACAGAAAGCAGGCGCGTATGAAGCGCTTGTATGGGCGGCGATGCCCGCCTACTTGATCCGGATTTGATTCCGCTAATGAGTGATGACGTGGGGGTGAAATCGCCTCTTCCGTGGTGAACAAGTTGAATTCAGATCCCGCCCGCGGGAGCCACAGTGTAGTGATTCAGGGTCAACCCGTCATTTACGGCGCTCTGTATCGGCCTCGGTCCGGCTTGAGCGGCTGCAGTCCGTGGCCGATGACCGTTGACCATTGACCGTTGGCTTGTGGGCGTTCCTAGTGACGTCGCCGCCTCCCCTCTTCGGGCCCTTCGGTGCCCAGGCCCTAGGTCCCACCCCACCCAACCCTCCTATCCCGGCAATTATCACCACAGAGAGACACACAGTTCTCGCCGTCATCAACGACCCAGGCCAGTCTGCCATCACCGCAAGGCGGACGACAGTCCGTCTTTCGAATCCATTCATCTCTCATCCGTCTACGCATTGCGTCTGGTCGCTCTTTTTCGAGGTACTCAGACCCGCCAAGGGCAGGAGCACGCGAGTGGCGAAAGATCGCCGAGGCGTGAGCATATCGTCACAAAGGTAGCTTATTCAAGAGGAGATCTTCCGTGAGTAAGCCGCCGGACATCGTCATGAACCTCGTCCACACTTTGCGGTAATTCTCGTTCTCACGCTGATTTTGGTCAGTCCAGACTTGGGCAATACCTAGGCTCTCGCCTTGGAGGCCAATAGGCCATGTCGTTCTTCAAGCCGAGCCGCAGCTATGCGGCGGTCGAGCATGATTCGGACGGATTATCGTCAGTGACGAGCGCGCGGTCCCGCCCAACAAGGGTCGAGGGTGGCTTCAAGACGTACCGTCCTCGTCAGTCTGATTTGACATCCTCTCGCACGCGCTGCGTGCTGCTGCGCGGCTGCTGATGCCGTCGCAGCATTGAGCGAGACCCACCTGCGCCGACCGCTGGGGTATGACCCGAACCCGCATTCCTCTTTTGCGCCATTACCGCCGGCGTTCCAGTCTCGGCGGGAGAAGAAGGAGGCTGCCCTGGCAGGCCAGCGGGCCGAGCTGGACCAGATCCTCGAACCGGAGTACAAGTCAACGTATGGCGACGCCGAGTCCAGCTCGATGGGTGCTTCGCGGTCTAGAGGGCCGCGCACCGCCGGCGGCTTCGCATCCGATCGGAAACACCGCCCGAGTAACATCAACGTCCGGTCGAGCAGCTCAGTCGCGAGTGTCAGGTCTGCAACGCACCAGAATTCAAGCCTCGGTGGCATCTACGTCGACTCGGCAGGTAAAGTCCACGATACCGAATTCGATCCATTCGGCCGGGTGTCGGAGATGAATCGCAAGATGTCACGGCGCCGTAGCGCTTTCGGCTCTAACGGCCGCAAAGGCTCGGCATCTTCCTCGTCCTCGAGCGGCAGCGACGTTGATGGCGCACAGTCGGCCGGACTGTATAGCGGCGGACTGGCATCGGGACGAAGAAGCGTGGATGGGAGTCGGGACGGAGATGATGTACGGAGGCGGCTGAATGGTGATCGAGCCACTCTCGGAGGAAGGAGCAGCAGGGCGTCGGATCGGCCAGCGAGCGGCAGGGGCACACCTTCGTTCATGTCGCACGAGGACGGCGAGACGCGCACCATCGCCAGCGGGCGATCCTCGAACTTCGCGCATAATTACCCCGGTGGGGCACGAGCACGTCCAGGCGGGCAATACGTCCCTTCACCACTATCGCCCACCTCGAGTCAGCCGGCATCAGGCTACTCGTTCGGACCGGCTTGTGACACGCCTGCGACAGTCGCTGAAGATGGCGAGTCCGGCGACGAAGCTTACGATGACGCGCCAGAGCTGCCGGAGAAGGAGACGCAGATCACCTCTGGCATGGCACACTTGTCTGTCCGGTCCAATGGCGACTACCTCGGTGGGAGCGGTTCGTCCTCCGCACGCGGAGCGATCGACCGGCAACCGTCTGAAAAGCGCGAGATTCGGCGCGACGGCTCCGTCAAGATCACCGGCTTTGGTGCGCCTACATCCCCAATGCCGCCTTCGACGCCAGCGCTTGACTCCCTGCGATCGCTACGTGTGCCTGACTCGGCTCGGTCTGGTGGGTCAAGGAGTACCGCCGGGTCGCGCGCAAGCTCCGAGTCACAGCGACCTCCCAAACCTGCCGAGCGGCCGCGCGAAGAGAGCTTTGTCGAGACGCCGGCGCAGCGCAAACGGCGCGAAGAGCGGTACGGCTCGCGCAGCGGCGCTGGGGCCCTAACGGGCCGCCCGTCGGTCTCGAGTCTCGCTATCGACACAGCGCTGGCGTCTCGCGCGCCGGTCCGCGTCCTCCCTGAGATCGAGATCCTGGAAGACGACGACCCGCGAGTAGTCATTCCTCCTGAGACGGAAGGTCGGGTCACTCGGGTCCAAACCAAGTTCGACCACGTCATCCGCGGTCCTTTCTCGCACGCGCTCGACGCCGCCGCTGGCGGGTCCCGCGCAAACGGCACCGCCAGCCCCGGCAGTGGCGAGTATCATAGCTATGGCGAGGCCGGCGGAGACTTCCACCAGCAGCACCAGCGCACAGGCAGCATGCGCAGCGTGCCCTTCAGCGCGGTACAGGGCAGCGGATCCATCCTTGAGGAGATCGGAGGAGGATACCTCCCCAGTCGATGGGCTAATGGCGACAAACGTCTTCGACAGACAGAGGAGGATAAGGAGATGTACCGCCCGCAAGAGTGGGGCGGCAGGAAGGGCGATCTCGCTGGCAAGCCAGAACAGTGGCAGTGAGTCACGTCGGCCGAGGACCATGCTGGGAGGGCAGTGCTGATGAGTGGCCAGGCCGAACGCGAAGGAGCAGGTCAAACGGACATGGAAGGATTTATCGACGAATGCGAGGTTCTCGCTGTACCGCGCAAAGAAGAAGCTCGAGCGGGTATAGGTGTCTTGAGAGATTATAAGGGCATCGTCGGGGGATCAGAAGAGCAAGCAGTCATGACAATAATCATACCGAAGCAATGGACCATATTGCGCGGACTCACCGGACATTCTGTGGAAGCGGGAGCCGTAGAGTACGTGTACGGTACAAGACTCGACGCCTCTCGCGGTCTTACCTGCAGCATTGAGATGCCGGATCTCCCTGCGAAGTCATGGAGGGCATGGCTACAGTAACGTTGCGGAGTCATGGCCACGTCGGGCGAAGGGCTAATCCCGTGTCCCGGCCCGTTCGTGATCGTTCCCGCAAGGCAGATCACCCTCTTAGAGCGGAGTCAGGGCTGCATTGCGGGAAGACTATGTTCGGACTATCAGCCGGAACACCGCCTCATCCTTAGGAGACGCCCCAGCGCCTGGTACTGTAGGTGTTATCGTTCAATAGACATGCATACTGTATCGGTTTGACGGGACGAGACGAATACGGGAAAACACAGCACTCCATACGCTAGGCTCTTCACCCTTAATCTTCGGCCAGGCCGAATGAGCTAAGAGCAACTCTCTGGCCTGGCATTCCTTGTCAGTCCGGAGAGCCGGCTCCATAGTGCCACCCGGCGACAATTCTCCCCATGGTCCTGGCAACGCCCCGAGAAGCCGATCGCCTTCAAGTGCTGATCTTCATAGTAGCGCTCCGGCTCAAGAGCGTAACGGGCGACGGAAGAGTGTTTCACGGCGGCCTACAGAGAGCTTGTCGGCCAATTGGAAAAGCCACAGGCGGATACAGCATCCTTGGCGGCTTCGCTGATGGTAAAGTCGTCGACGAACAGTCTCCCCGTGATACAGCCCTCAGCAGACTGAGAATCCTTTTCCCAGGTGAGGTGGACGAGCACCCCTGTTGGCTGCCCTAGGTCATACGTTAAGGTGTCGAAAGGGTGGATCTCTTGGATGGAATAGTGCAGCAGAGACGGGTCGTCAATGTCGGGGACCGGCTCGTGATTATGTATCTTCGGCTTACCAATCAAGGAGCGGACGGCGCGGTCAAAGATAGAAGTCCTGCGCTCGACCCGCTGCTGAAAGTCGGCATGATCGTCACGCTGTTGTTGCATGAGGCTGTGCTGCAATGCCTTCGCACCTTCAGCCAGTTTCCGGCCAAAGCCATCGACATTATCGTCAAACGGTGCGCTCGGATTAGCCACTTCAGACATGCTGGGATGTATAGTGAAGAGACGGCGGTAACGCGACAGACTCCCTTATATACATACATAGATGGACAGTGTGAGAGCAGTGAAGTCATCCCTTGTGAGCGATGCTGAGACGCGATGTGCTTCCATGTGAAGGGAGCTGCGGGAAAATGATATTAAAGGTGGCATGATCCGATCACATCGGCATCGTCGCAAGCGAGGATGCCACTTATGATAATGTAAAGGAAATACCACCCTGCACGATCTGTTATGCGGACGGGTCGTCGCTCACCGATGGTACTGCACAAAGAACTACCGCTTGGATATCCACTTCGTATGTGCACGGCAAGGGATGTAAACTAGCCATCCGGCGAATGGTCGTTTAGAAGTCTAGACGACCGAAGCACTAAATAGCCAGAACGAATATCAGATGCGGTACGACATGGCGACCTGAGCTTCTATCGGAGGGACTGGGACCCTGGTTGGGCTGGCTGACATCGCAGAGCCGCCTGTACAAGTGAGCAGAGGCGTGACAGTCACAGTCTACAGGGTTGAAAGTCCACGCCAACTCTGCCCAGAACGGGGATGACCATGTGGACGGATTCTAACTGGGTGCCCTCACACTGTTACACGCTGAACGTACGGTACATATGTACATACGTGTGTGCTGTGGCGGCGATCTCAAACCTGGGACCGCATTCGTTAGTCAGAAGGATGCCACACAGTTTACCGGTCTTTCTCCAAATATAGCACGCAACGAGATCAACAGCATTGTTTACGTGCGGAAGCACAATGAACTGGGCGCAGAATTCGTACAGTATTACTGCTAAACAGGATCTTGCATGCACATACGACGCTGTACGTCCGACTGAACTACTGGAACTGTTGGGACAAGATGTCTGCCGGGTCCATGTCGAACGGCTGACCCGATATAACCAAAACTCGGCAGTTCCCGTCCGTTGCCATCTCATGGTGTGCGCACGGTGCCGAGGCGCTGACTGCGTTCACATGCTGGTCCTCGTAGATCCAATCCTGTCCGTACGACCCGGGGAGGACGGCGGTCAGAAACTCATGGAACACTGCCTTGAGGGACTCAAGGGGCCAGCTGTCGTATTCGCTCGCTTCGATCGCTGCCTCGGCGTCGTCAGTGACGATGCAGTCTTCATGGAAAAGCTTCGGGTCTTCCGGGGGCGTGTTCCAAGTATAGTGGATGACAGGCGCCTTCGATTCTCCGTCAGTCTCGCTTATCGGAGCTGCCTCGATGGCAACGACACAGAGTACGAGGTTACTGGGGTCATCGATGTCAGGGAGACACATCTCCGAGGGTGACCATGTCGTCAGTTGCTCGTCGTCCGCGGTGCGGGCGATCCCGCGGACCACATCCTGCTCCAGTGCTACCGCGCTATCATGCCACTCTTTGATAATGCCCCTCATGGACGCTTTGATGCCCTTGCTCAGGGTGGTAGCGAAGTCGTTGACCGTGTCGCTGGTTGAGGCACTCATTGTCTCCTCTGTGCAGTAGTCGGAGGTGATGAAGGATACGAAGTTACAGTTCGTGAGGGTCAGCGGCCTCTCATCCACTTTGCATATGTACATGAATCCTCACCCCCTTGCGAGAGACCTGTAACACAGCACACGGGGCCATCCGATGTACCCAGGAGAAAGGTGAGAGCGGGGCGATTGGACAAGCGAGGTAAGTTAGACCTTTCATCACGACCGTCGGGTTTTTCAAGGTACAGTACTGTACGCCTCGAAAAGAGAAATGCCCTTTATGCAGCCTGAAAGCGAGGTTGTTTGGCGAGGCGAGGAAGGGAACGAGGTCTTCGGGAAATCACGTCGAAGCTCGGCATCCTCGCCAATCTCGCCGCGATCATCAAGTCTAGGCGAGACTCGCTCTGCTTCGAGGGTTCACTGATCGAGGCCTTCCACCCAGTTCTGTATGAACGACTCACTCGCTTACCACTGACCTGCGGATCTGATTCTCTCCTCGCTACCTGCCCCAAGCACAGTACGCACAGAGACTGAGCGATCTACCGTAGCCCACTCAGCTGCTTCAGCCCAGTGGCTGCTGTCTCTTCACCAGATTCGCCCATACTAGATGCGTTTCAACAAGTTTTCAATTCGCCAAGCTGCCTCTCGACGATCAGGTGGCTGCGATATCATACGTACTTAAGAGGGGCCCGCACGCATACAGTATCTTCGCGCCTTGACGGTCAGGAACAAGATCCCATTCACTACGCTTGTTTTTTTTGGGCATTAGTGTAGACGAAGGATGCAGAATAACATAGCGGCTAGGGCGGCTATCTACGGTTGCGGCGGCGGCGCGGCGCGCGCGCGCCTCATCGAGCATCTCACAACTGGGTTGAGATGAAAAGAACCCTGCATCGGCCGCCGGTCTCTGCCGCATGAGCCTCGCAGGCGCCTGGGAGGCCGATCGCTTGTACGTGCTCGTCTTGGTAGGAGATCGCCTCCTCGGAGGAAAGGAGAGTTGCTGCTCGATACGCATCAAATACCCCGATGAGAGACTCGAGGGGCCAGTCAGTGAAGCCACTGGCATCGATGGCGTCCTCGGCGTCATCACTGATTGCGAAGGTTCTGTGGAACAGACTCCCGCTCTGGTTATCCAGATTCCAGGTGTAGTGTACTGCCGGCACCTTCGGTGCACCGGGCTCTGTGCTCGTCGGGACTGCCTGGATGGCAATCACAGAATACACGAGGTCCTTGGGATCACCGCTCTCGGGGGCGTCTGACGGGCTATGCGGGACGGTGGCCGAAAGGCTGCTTCCGAGGCTGGGGGTCCATCCGGCTATCCCCCCACGACCTAACGAGCTCAGTTTACGGTGCGATGCCTTGATTCCTTCGCCCAAGATCGTAGCGAAGTCTTGGACGATCTGGCTAACAGAGGAACTCTGTACTCATGGCTAGACAATTGTCAGCGGGGCGAGTATGAAGATACAGTATTAAGACGGGTGGGCAACTCGCCATCGTCCTTAATTTTCTCGTCCCTGCTCGCCTACTGCGAAGGAGCTGAGCAGCCAAGCATGTAGCTCGTCAGCGAAGTCAGGAGAAGGGCGAGCAGGGAGCACGAGCACGAGCGAGTTAGACCTTCTACTGCGACCGGCCAACAGCCTTCTTTATGGCGCTTGTACAGTATGACAGGGCGTATGAAAGGGCGGATGCCCTTTCAAATAGCCCTTAAGCGAAGGAATGGGGAAGAGGAAAGAAGCGAGGTCGTCGGAACTCATCATCGCGGAATCGGAAGGGCTACCGGTCGACTCGGGCCCCTGGGTCCCGCCTAGAGAGATAAATGATGCATGAGGGCACTGCTACTACGGAGATACTACAAGTGCTGTCGGCAATATGGGATGGACGAAAGGTCGATCCATGCGGCGCGACTTGCGAACATCGAGACGAGCCTCATCACTGACGCGACATTGTGGTGGACCGCGCATCGCTCTCCTGACTCTGCGAAGCGGAGGCACCCGAGACAGACCCGGCCGCCGTTGATTCCTGACTGCGAATCAAGAGGAGCCAGCATTCGCTGTCCCTCCTTCTCTCATGACGTGAGCAGTTTCCTGCGGCGATGACAGCTTCGATATGTTCATCCTCGTAAGATTGGACTCGTGGATCTCCTTGGCCATCCATTTTAAGGCGGAACACATTCTTGAGAGACTCCAATGGCCATTGAGCGAATCCGCTCACGTTGGCATGAATGGCGTCCTCGGCCTCTGGGGAGCTGGTGAAGTCCGGATGGTAGATAGACACCTCCATACCGGGGACCTGGGTGGTGAAATGCACGGCAGGTACTGCCGAGGCTTCGAGATCAGCTTCAAGTGGACAAGCGTTGATCGCTCAGATACAGTAAGGGTTGAGGATGGGATCAGTCGGATCTAGATCGAGATCGACTGAGTTCCCAAGGCCCGAACGCCTGCTAGCTTCGGAGACTGTGTCCTGCGACCCTCGCAATGCGTCCCTCACATTCTCCCTAATCGCCTCTCCCAGAGTGTCGGCGAAGTCCAACAAGGTCCTGTCAACAACGATGCTCATATCCAGCTGAAGCGTTGGCCGGAAGATGTCGATGACAACGCAGACGAGCGACACTGTTCCGCTCTACATATGTATAGTCCACCCGACGCGACGCGGCCGAATGTCGCCTTCATTCCGATCGAAGACGTATGTCTTGGATAGGGGGAAAGGCATAAAGGTCGACGCGCCAGAAGGCCGAGGGACTAAGGGTGGCAAGGGAGCATTCGAGTGTGCCTGCTGCAATAATACATACTTGCACCTGGAGCGAAGGCCTTTGCACGCTACGCAGCGAGGAGCAGCTCGGCTGTATGAAGAACGGACGAGCCTCGTCTTTCTCCTTCGAACTCCTGCCCCGATCAGACCGGACACCGGGCGGAGCAAGATGTACGCTTAGGGCACAGAAGTCACGGTGCGCAAAGCATGCGCATTCTGCGATTCGTAGTCCAGAATCTCATCAAGATCCATGCATTTCAATTTTCCTCCCGTCCCATGCTAAGCGTCAAAGATGTTGCTCATGTTTTATGTGTAGAGTGCGACGCCTGCGCGGCCGAGCGTGCAATCGCTGTCTAGGCTCTATGCCGCATTTACTGCGGCTTGAGGTTGGGCCACATGTCCACGTGAGAGATCGCGGGCCTGGTCGTGTCAGCCTGAGTCCACACGTTTACCCAAGGTAGAGACTGACTCGATCTTTCGCGAGACAGGGGCGTGGATGGAGGTGTGCGAGGGGATGCCCTCGACCTGCAAGGATTAGCAGATTCCAGAGATGGCAACGAAGCAGAATGGCCTACTCGGTGGAAGCCGTTGAGGTTCTTGTGAAGAGTGATCTGGTACACCGAGGCGGAACCCTGCCTGGAGATGCTGTGCGAGTCAGCCATGCTCCGAGGCCTTCAAATGAGGGGCGACTCACATGACGGAGTAGGCCAGGAAGTAGACCCAGATGCGGTACCACCTGATACCGTACTTGGCAACGACGTGCTCCTTGTTGGAGACCCAGTTGAGGTACCACCTGTGGAGGGTGGCCGAGTAGTGGACGCCGAGGACGTCGACCGACTTGACCTCGAAGTTGGCCGACTCGAGCTGCTTAATGACCCAGCCGAGGGGCAGCGAGGCGTCGGCGCCGGGGAAGACGTACTTGTTCATGCTGACTCGGATCAGCTAGATTCTTCAGCTCGGAGCGCTGAGACTTACAATAGACCCCAGTTAAGGTCCTCGAACTGCCAGTTGGTCCTGATGCCGGCGACCTGGAAGACGAGGAGACCGTCGTCCGAGAGCAGGTCGTATACCTCACGGAGGAACTTGGGGTAGTGCTTGATGCCGACGTGCTCGGCCATCTCGAGACATGAGATCTTGTCGAACGCGCCCTTGGAGCCGGGAATGTCTCGGTAGTCCATGCAGAGAATCCTGCCCTGCGACTCGGGGATGCCGTTCTCCTTCAGCCGCTGGTTGCCGAACGCCGTCTGCTCCCGCGCAAGCGTCACTGTAATGTCAGCGAAGGCCGGCCGGCCGCAGGCGGCGAGCAGGACTCACCTCCGGTAACGTCGACGCCGTAGTTCTTAGCGGCAAAAGTGGCGAGAGTACCCCATCCGCAGCCAATGTCGAGCATCTTCTCGCCCTTCTTGAGGTCGAGCTTCTCGCAAACCATGGTGAGCTTGTTGTCCTGCAGCTCCTCGAGGGTCTCCTGGCGGTTGATGTCCTTGATGACGCCCGAGGTGTAGATCATGCGCGGGCCGAGGAACCACGAGTAGAAGTCGTTGCCCCGGTCGTAGTGGTCCCGGACCTGCTCCTCGTCCTGCGTCCGCGAGTGGAGCACCACGTCCGGGATGAGGTTCGTGAACACGTACTTGAAGAGCTGCAAAGTCAGCCCCGCGTTATTCCGCAGGTAAGGGACGTACCGCAGGGGTGAACTCGAAGCTGGCCCAGTCGTGCCTGTACTCCATGACGTCGAGGACGTCGCCCTTGAACTCGATCTTGCCGTCAAAGTAGGCGTCGTGGAAGATCTGCATGGGGATCTTCTTGCCCTTGTACTTCTCCGCGAGGAGCTGGTCCTTGATCTCAAAGTAGGTCTCCTGGGGCTTGCCGGGGAAGGGCACCTTCTCGTTGATGCGCGCGCCGAACTTGGAGGTGAACATCCAGTAGCCGATCGTGACGGGGATGAAGTCCAGCACGAGCAGGACAAAGTATCCGGTCCAGCCCGTGCTGAACGGGATGAGCTTCTGGACGAGCCAGGCTGCCACCAGGTTCACCGCCGCGAGGTGGTAGTTGTTGAACGCGGCCGAACCCTCGGCCGGCAGCGGCGCATTTGCGATCGCAGGTCGCGACGTTCTGCAAAGTCAGTCCGTGTCCAGAGTCCTAGTCGCGCGCGCGCGCTCGCGCGACCGCGACTGGGCAGAGCGTACTCACGTGGTGAACGTCTTGACGGGCTCGCCGCCGTTCTGCGCCTGCTCCCGGGAGGACATGGTGCAGCCAGTACCCGCTTGAGAGTTGGAGTACGGTACCAAGACCTGGGTTGTACTGAATTTCAGGAAATGTCGACGCGCCCTTTTCCATCACCCGCGCCGAGCAGGCGGATATCTTGCACTCTTTCTGCTACCCCCACTTTAGCACTATCCCGTTCCTGGTCGCCCAGTGGGCACACGTTAACGTCACCTAGTCCGCGGACTTGTCAACAATCCACCGTCTTCTTGTCCAGCACAGTGAGACCCTCTGCCTAGCCGACACGATGGCTACACCGTACCGCGGCACTGTGCCTGATACGCCTCGAACAAGGAGCAGGCGGCGTCAAGAGGCTTCGGTGGAGCTGACCAGCGAAGCTGGCCCAAGCGACGCCGACGGACCCCTCTTCGGCTCAGTCAGGCGGACGCGTGCTCGGTCTAGTCTGGCGACTCCGCACGAGCGGCACGGAACTGCTCCGCCTACATCGAGCGTGCGGCGCTCGACACACCGAAAGACGGCCAGTTTCGCAGGTCAGCTCGACCCCGGACTGACCGGTTCGCCGGTAGCGCGCGCTACCTCTCGGCCAGACCTGCGAGCTGGCTCAGAAGCTGCAACACCGCGCATGACACGCAATCGTGCAGAACCAAGCTCGAGCCGACGCGGCAGTCTAGCGATGTCTCGTCCTCCAGCAGTCGAGGAGCGGACCCCAAAACGTCGTAGACTCGTGCGGGACTCACTAGCGGCTCCAGGTGTAGATGAGACGACGGTGCAGCGGCGGGCTGAGATGGTCCGCGAGGTCGCACAGGACTGTTTGGTCCAGCTCCTACGCGAGAGGGGTAATGGTAAGGGCAAAGAGCGGGAGACAGACGACAGGAACCGCTGGAACGCGCTACAAAGTACGTCTTCACCCGGTCAACCCCACCATGGCCAACCATCTCACCTGTCTTCTAGGCTTGCGGACGACCTACTTCTTCGCGGACACTAATTCGCCCTTACCGCTCTTGTCTCACGTCATGGACTCTATGGACTCCGAGGTGGCGGCCAGACTGCCGCTCGAGCAGTTCCAGAGCGTGGTCGCGACCTCGAACCTCGTGACGTTCGTTTGGATGATCCTGCATCCGGACGAAGCGGGCGATCTGCTGCCGCCAGACGAGCCGGAGCCGAGGCGCAAGAGCCGAAAGTCGAGACGAAGAGCGCTCAGTACCGACGACGAGACGGACGACGGCGATGAAGACTGGGCAGAGATGGCTCGTCGTGTGGCAAGGCGGAATCGGATGTTGATGTTGGCGTGGAAGCGGTTCTGGATGGTGGTTGTGCCGTACGAGAAGCGGGCCGACCCGACTGCCATGGAGCTTTGGCTCGACTTTGCGACATTCGTAAGTGCCCTGCTCCGGACAAGGTCGCGGAATTGACGGGACAGATTGCGCTTGTCTGGCAGAGAGCCACCATCGATCCCCTTTCATCCCTTGACACGCGTCTACCGGCTCTAAGCGATGATTCGGACCTCTTTTCCCCGTCTGCAATCAGCCGGTACGGCCAGTGGGAGTCGTCACAGGATGTAGACGAGATGAGCACCGACGCAGAAGGCTCGAGTTTACGACCGAGAGATGCGGGATCTAAAGCCAAGGTGGCGAAGGAATGGCGGATCATGATGGAGCAAAGGGAGAAAGAGGTCAGTCATGCTTGTGCAAGCTGGCGAGTCGGAACCGTACTGACGAGTCTCGCAGCTGTCCCGGTCTGGCACCAAGGTGCTCGTGCGGAAATATCGCCCGGACTTGTTTCTGGTGAACTTGATCGCCTGGATCCGCGCAGAGCTGCAAGGGGAGCTCGATGTAGGTTGTCCGCGGTGTGAAAGAGATCGAACGCTGCTAATGCCTTCAGACCCTGTCACCATCACGAGTTGGCGAGCCCTCTCAACACGATGCGTTGATCGAGACGGACACGACAAGTACGGGAGCTTCGGAAAGGAGCGACACGGAGATGGGCGATCAGACGCAACTAGGGGCGATGCAGGCTGACACGCTCGATTGGGATCTCTTCGACGTTGTCGCTGAAGAGGTTACCTCTCAGGCAGACGCCCTGGCCGCCAGGGACACGGCCACATTGTCCCCGAAGAAACGCTACTCGACCACCGCTTCGCCTCGTAAGCCAGACGTCAACCTCCAGCGCAGTCAGAACCGAACGCCGCGGTCCGTACGTCAGACCTCGATCCTCACTGGGCGGCCCATACCTTCCTCGAGCTTCAACTGGACTGCTCGTCAGCCAGATGCGGAACAGATCGACTTCGAAACTGATGATCGGCCAGCACGGTCCGGTCTTCACCACAGCGGTGGAAGGCGGAGATCGATGCGGGACGAGCTTCTGTCCCGTCAGCCACAAACGAGGAGACCGCGATCTGATCGTGCGGTCTCAGTCCTCAGCGTCGCTCGATCAGAGAAGATGACTCCGCCGGAAAAAGCCACATCTAACTATCTTCCTCGCATGTCTCTCACGTCTCCATTCGCCAGTCCACGAGCTCGCCAAGCGACTTCGCAATCGCCTCGTTCGCATCTCAGGCTGTCGAAGACGCCATTGCTCGACCCACCGCGACGATCCTCTCGCTTGCGCTCGGCCGCGTTCGCATCGGACACAGATGAGAAGGAGGACTTTGACGACGAAGCGGAAATGACCCCTCGTGCGACGCGGATCGACCAAGAAGTGCAGGGGTCGTTCGTCTTGGAGAGGGGCATCTTCTCGCTCGGACCGGAAACCATACCGGCTGTGTCCTCGCAATCAAAAGCGCCGGCAGCCGCGGCTGACGAGGCAATGGACTTGCACGATCTAGTTCCTGCGCCGGAACAGCTCGAGCCGGTAATCTTTGACCCGACATCCGAATGGGACGATATCGTGGAGGACGATGACGAGGACGAAAACGCCGAGGTTGGCGATGATCTGGATGGCCTGTTGCCGAAGGAGGAGGACCTGCAGCCCATCGGCCCGGTCCTCGGTGTACAACTCCTCGAAGGCAGCCTACTCTCGCCAACGAACGACGTTGACGACGTGGAGACGCCCGACGATCTCGCCGACCTCATGCCGAGTATGGACGAGTTGGCCCCCATTGGTGTCCTTGCCGAGATGGACATTGGCGCTTTCTGGGCAGCGGAACTCGAGAGTACGGCCGAGAGAGACGATGTCCAAGATGGCGCGGTGTTGGGAGCGGACGATCTCATGCCCTCGGAAGATCAACTCAGCCCCCGGAACCCGAACGAGCTGTTCTCGTTAACGGACCGGCTACAGAGCCCATTCCCAGCTTATGAGAACGACCAGATGAAGCGTGAAGATGTCACCGCCGACACTGTTCTCGATGCGGCGGACGCCATCGACCTCAGTGAGGAGACAGACGAGGAGGTCGAGTTCCTCGAAATGCGCTCTGCTGGTGCAACCACTCAGCCCACCACCACGCAGCTGGCGCCTCGACCGACGTCGCAGCAGGCATACATCACCTCGCGATCCTACAAGACTGTGCGGTCGGATAAGTTTGCGACCCCGAGCGAGACGACCGAGGACGATGATGTCACGGTCCGCGAGGAGGACGACAGGGTCGAGGATCGGGTGCTGGACGAATCGGCAGACGGGGAGGATAGGCAGACGTCAGTCGACGGCGATGGCGTTGCAGAGCAAGGGGACCAGAATACTCCCGCAAGACAGTCCGCAGCAGGCGTCGAACGCGGACACCCTCCCACGATAACGCCTCGGACGAGCGGGCCGCCTGGCGGGACCCCAAGAACAGCTCAGGTCGTCCCGAACTCCGCCCGGAAAGCCGCACGAACGTCCATCGTCCATGAGGACGAGGACCCCTACTTGGTTGACGAAGACGGCTCTCGGCTTATCCAAGACAACGACTTCGTTCTGCCTCCAGGCTGGACCATGCCCCCGAGCAACCTGCACGGCCGCAAGGACTCGCAGGTGTACACCTACTCGCGCGTCACTGGCCCTCGCCGCTGGACCAAGGACGAGGAGCTTTTGCTGTACCGCACAGTGCAGAAGGTGCCCCTGAGCGAACCGTACCCGCTTCGGGTGGTATGGCACCTGTACGGCGAGCGGGGCGAGCGCGACAACCGCCTGCAGATGTTTAACCCGCAGCACATGAAGGACAAGATGCGCACGATCGTCGACGCGCGGCGGAACCAGGGCAAAGTCGTGGACGGTCGGGCTCGGTTCTGGCTTCCGCGGGAGGACCCGCGGCGCGTCGAGCTGGAAGAGGAAATAGAAGTCGCCGCGGAAGAGAGGCAGGCTCGCCTGGTCGCTCAGGCTCGCGAAAGGCGGGAGGAGCAAGCTCGAGCGGCTACCAGCAAGAAACGCAAGCGCGCGAGCATCGCAGCTGCCAAGAAGGCCAAAGCGGGCGGACGGAAGGGCAGGGAGTCTAAAGACAACAAGCGGGCCGACGCGGAAGAGGAGGAAGAGGATGAGCTCGAGAGCGAGGAAGGTCAAGATGTCGACAAGAAGCCCCAAGCCGCCAAAGAGCGGGCTCAGCGTGCTCGAGCTCGAGCAGAGAAGGCAGCGACGGCCGATCCGCCAACCCGGTCGACAGCGAACGCTCGGCCGGCGGCAGGCGGGACCAGTCCCGCGGGCACTGCGGCGTCTGCTTCTGCGCCGCGGGCTTTGCAGGACGGCGACAGCGATGACGACGTTGACGATGACGACGACGACGACGACGACGACGACGACGACGACGAGGATGAGCTCGACGGACCCGCTGCCGGTAGCGCGACTGGATCCACGGGCAAAGCGCTGTCTAGTGCCAAGGGCAAGGGGACCATCGGGTCCGTCAGCCGGCAGAAGCGGGGCGTTACGAGGTCTCTCAAGTCTGTCGGTCCTCCGCCGCCTCTAAGACCCTCGGCCCCTGCGAGTCCTCGGCGGCTGCACAAGCAGCTTGTCGTCGAGATTCCGATGCGCCGGGTATCGGCGTCAGCGGCGCCGGAAGAGCGGTCAGCCAAGCCGCAGGCCAAGCAAACTGCAAAGCGGAGCAAGGGTGCTTTCCGCAAAGCGACCACACCTGCCATAGAGGCCTCTCAAGCGAATGGACCGGTGTCCTCAGCTAATGGCGAACACGACACGGCAGCTGCCGCTGCCGCAGACGAAGCCGACGCGGAAGCAACCGAGTCGCTCTTGCCTTCTGCGCCCGACTCCCCTATCGTCAACTTCAGTGCGACGGCGAGGCGATATAAGCCCGTCGAGGCGGCTCAAGAAGAAAGCGAGTCCCAGACGAGGGCGGTTATCGCTCAAGCGATGATCAGGCAGAAGATCATCAACGGGAAGTAGGATGAGCTTCAGCTCTGTAGTGCCAGTCTCTTCGCGTATGCTATGCTATGCTTCTACCATGCATATCGGATTTGTAACTGCTCAGAAACGGGATAGGACACTCGTCCCGTATCCCATGCTCTCAATCTCCTTCATCGCGTCGCGCAGGTCCCGGTGGAAATGCGTCGGGCCGCACTGCGCGATTGTTAGTAAGCTACACGGTTGCAGACGAGCCGTGACTGACCATGTCCGCGATGCCGACCAGCTTAAAGGCGTCGACGTGAGCCGGGCGGAGGTGGGCAAAGTGCACGCCGACGCCGTTCTCGATGTAGGACTTTGTGAGCTCATACAGGATCTGCAAGGCTGACGCATCGATCGCTTCCACCTGTCGCAGGGTGAGCTCGGATCGAAGCGATTGGCAGAAGATACTCACGTCGCCCATATGCAGGATGAGCGCCTTGGCTGATTCGCGACGTGGCTCGTCGGACGGATGCGACTTTTGCGGGCCATACAACTCCAGCTGGACACGTCAGTCCCAACACTCTTTCAGTCTGCACGGGGACGTACCCTACGTAGCCGGTCCTTGAGCTGGCCAGTGTTGGCAAAGTTGAGGTTCTCCCTGATCCGTACCACCAGCTGGCACGGGCATTAGCATGGTCATGCGAGCGAGCATATCCTCGAACGCACCACTCCCGGGATCTCCTCCCTCGCATCCTCGTCCTCGTCGATCGGCGCCCACTCGTTCGTGTTGGGTAACCGGCCGATGATCTTGATGCGAGTCTGAGTCGAGTTCTGGATGACCAAGATGAGCGAGAAGATGACCGATGCGACAAGGCCGGTATGAAGCAGGATCAGCCCGGGTTCCGAGACCAGACCCGTAGTAGATGAGGACAACTCACCTCCATTGAGAAACATAGGGTCAGGAAGAAGGTGCCTGTCATCTGGAGGAAGTCTGTCCAAGCCCGCATTCGCCAGAAGAATAGGATCTCGTGCGGCGCTTCGGCCAAGACTGCCGATCAGCTCAGATCGGGGCTTGCGCCGAGGCGAAACTCACTCGCGTAGACGACAAGCACGATGATAGCGCTGAGCACCGTCTGAAGGCGGTCAGCACTTTACCATGATCAAGGACACTCGTCAGCTCACCTTTGGCAGGAAGTAGAGGTAAGGAAGCAAGAAGTAGATCGAGAGGATGATGATGATACTGGTGATAATGCTCGCCATCTGTGATCGACTGCCGATCAGACCATTCAACCGTGATCCTGTCTGCGTCAGTATACATCTCGTACTCAGTCTCGCTCGACTGACGAGTGATGGAGCCGAATGCTGGGAGAGCGCCCACAGTGGCAATGAGCGATGCACCCAAGTTGGCTGCGCCCAGCGCTACCAATTCCCGATTAGGCGAGACAACGTAGCCGTATCGACTACCGTTCTCCCTCGCCGCGACGATGGAGTCGACGAGCCCGACGATAGCGCAGACGAACGCCGTTGGGAACTGCCCAGGTCAGTCAAGCCTGTGTTAGACCTCGTGTGCAACTAACCGTAGCCTTGAGGTACTTGAGACGACGCTTGTCTACGGGCCATCCGAACGGCATGCCTTCCCCGGCTGCCACCTTGCCAAGAACCTCCACACCGTCCTTGTCCCACCGGAGGTACCCAGTCATCACTGCTTGTCAGCACGTCCTTGCGATCAAACGTACGGGTGGTGCCGACGACAACGAAGAGGATTTCGGGGACGAAGCGGGCCCATTGCCCGCCAGGCCGCTTGACGGCCCATTGCTTCGCGAGGCGGACTAGGATGAGCACCGCTAATGCCGAGAAGCCAAGCACCGCCGTGAGCTTGTGCGTGTGAGACAGGTGCTCGAGGACAAATTGCGCCTTGGCCAGCGGCAGAACGGGAGGATCTCGGGTGGCTTCAGGGTGGGACAGGATCTGGCTCATGCCTAGCATCGGGACCATCTGCTCGATGAAGATTATCTACAGATTGTCAGCACACTCCGGCGCAGGATTGTCAGCAAGTAGGCTCACCACTCCGACAGCGGTGACGAAGCCTCGAAGAAGCGCGCGGGAAAGCACGACGTCCAGGAAACCTAGCCGCAAGAGACCTAGGATAGAGGTTATCACCCCGACCTGCCAGGTCAGTCGAGAGCCAGCTTCGAAAACAGCTGGACCCACTTGGAATGTGGTGATAAGAGCAATAGCTATCGCCTCTTTCTCAGGATGAGCGGGCATGTGATCTGGATCTGAGTAGACGAGGTTCTGGATCATGCCTCCGATCATGAGCGACAGTGCGGCCTCTGGACCCATCGACAGTTGTCTGCCTGATCAGCTGAGTCCAGAAAATGCTCACCCGGACTGACCGGCAGGTACCGAGTGCTCCGTAAATGAGTGCAGGGATAGCAGCGGTCCACAAGCCGGCGACAGGATTCAGCTTGGACAGGCCGCTCGCATAGGACATCGCCTGCTCCTGTCAGCCAGTATCGGTGTCTTCAGCGGTCTATACGCACTTGTGGTACAAGCAGACATGCTACCTGATAACGGTCAGCCGCCTTGTCGCATCTCAGAGGACCTCCGTGAGCTCACGGAGACACCAGCGACCAGGTCGCCTGAGAAACTAGAGTGTGGTGAGCATGTCCGCTTGGAATCACAAACGAGAAGGGCCACTTACAGTTGCCAGCTGTACTGAGGGAGCCACTCTGTCACCTGCCACGACTCAGCACAAGCGTCGACATCGAAAGGACCGCCAAGCCTCGGCGGCGCTTCAAGCGCTTACAGGGATGTAATACTTGGACCGGCGCTTGATTTTGCGAGCCAGCTTCAAGGTCTTGCTTTGCTGGCGTACCACAGCTGGGACTGTGAGGAGAGTACCACCCGGGACGAGACCAGACTGACCTCGCTGCGTCCCATCCCCCGAGCCCGCGCCACCGCCGCTCTTCGCGCAACCGGAAGCGGCTTGAGCGTGACTCTGCGCATTTAGTTCGGGATCGTATGTCCGCCTGAGGCTCGAAGCTGAACTTTCTGGCGCGCTCATAAGTGGTGTTGCTTCAGTAGCCGCAAGTGAAGGTGCCGCTCGGCTGTCGGACTTCCCGCCCGGTTCACCCGTCTCGACCGAGTCGAGCAGGCTGTGCGGCCGCGAGGCCGGGATGGCCTCATGACTAGTCTTGACTGACGAGCTCGACATGGCGTTGATGTTTGATATGATTGTCAAGAAGGTTCTGCTATCTCATCGGAGGAGGTACTGCCAAAGTTCCTGCACCGCCGCAGTCGAGAGTGGATGTACAGACGGCAAATGCACGCGCGGTTTATCTTTGGCAACATGATGAAACGTGACGTTACGTCACCGGTCAAATCCGTGTCTTACCGTTGGAGGAGGCTGGGAAACATGTTGTTGATGGCTTGGTCCTCTTGTAGAAGTCAACTATCGACGCGGCGGAAAACATGACGACGTCGGCGGGTGACCCCTTGCCTCAGGGGAGAGATGATTCAAGCACAAGAGGATACCTGCCCAACTCCGGGACGGTGTTGCGCGTCTTGACCGGCCTGCAAAACGTGTCGGGAATGGCTTTCACTGCCTTTGCCGGCGTCCACCTTATCTCGCCCCTGGTCGCGTCTTTCGCCGGCATCCCAGGCGCTGATCGATCTCTCGTACGTCCAATCAAAGCCTCCTGCAAGTATCGACGTTGACCCCGCGCAGCTGTTGTCGCGGACGTACTTCTACCACCTGTCCGAACCTCTGCTCGTGTTCATCCCGCTCTACGCGCACATTGCCTCGTCCACGCTGAAGCGCATTCTCATCGGCATCAAGACCAAGCGAGCTCCGCAGCCTACGTTGTCGATACAAACGGGATACCCTCTTATCGCGCTTGTCCTGGCGCATGTCTTTGTGCACCGCTTAATCCCAGCTTCGCCGCAGCCTCCCATCGCGTCACTGTCGCCCTCTGAGCTCGGATACGACTTCGTCTCCTACGCACTCAAGAGCCGGCCATGGACGTCAGTCGCGGCCTATGTCTCGCTTGCTGGCTTGCTTATCCCACACGCATGGGTCGGATGGGAACAGGCATGGCCATGGGCTAAGCGGCAGCTCGGTCTCAGGAACGCAGCAGGCGACAAGCCAAGTCGATCGTCACGCAAAGCAATGTGGGGCTTAACTCTCGGCGTATTGGGCGTCCTTGCCATCTCGATGGCCAGGCTGTACGAAGAGGGAGGGGCCATCAGCTCGATTATGCGGGCTCGATACGAGGCCGTATTCGACCGGCTGCCTTGGGAGCGGATGTTCCCCCGACTCTTCGGGGCAGCGTGATTCAGCCAACAGCGGTCCTGCCTGCGCAGCATGTCATGGACCACACGTCTGCATGCCTCGAGAGATCGGCAAGCAACCGCCCTGTGCGATCATCGACTTTCGACATCGGCGGTGTGTGCACAACGACGCGAGGCGGTCAGGGGCGTCTGTGCTTATCCGGAAGGGTCTGAGCGCAATGGGTCCTTTGGCCCAATCGCCTTATAGCCCAACTGCATTCCGAGATGTATCTTCATATAGCATCTACAGCAACCATTCGCACAAAGCATTAATACTGCTAGACTGGCCGTGTGTGCGCCTCTTTGGCCCTCCGTCATCATGTCCTCCCGAACAACCAAAGCCACCATGAACGAGCTCAAGCTTCGGCGGCTGCTTGAGCACAACCACTACCTGAGGGAAGAGCTTGCGCGGCCCCGTTTGCCCATCAGTGCCGCCAGCATGGAGTGAGTAATCTGGGCAAGGAGCGATGCCAGCATGAACTGGGCTTATGAAACTCAGCTTGATCGCATTCTGCCGAGAGACCAAAGACCCTTTGGTGAGGCGAGGTTGTCGATGACCGCGGTGAACCAGCTCATCAATTGCCCACTGGTTCCTGCTCTCGGTCTGAGCTTCGCTGACTGATCGAGCAGATACCATCTCTGTGGGGTCCGCTGGGAAAGGGGGAGGATCCGTTTGCACCTGCGCAACAAGCAGGATGCTGCTCTCGTGAGTTCTTCAAGGGGTTGGTCGGTGGTCGGTGAAACATCCGCTGATTCATGTTGTAGTGATGTAGGCTGTCTGCTATTTCGAGACTCCGCTTCTCGACTCGGAAACGGCGTATATGTCCTCGCTGATTTTTGGATGCCATGCATAATCCGAGTCGATAGCTTCATGTTCAGCTATAGCGCTTCAGCAGGCGCGTCCCACGTCATCCTGAAGCCGGTGGAGGTTGTTCACTTTCTGTCACATGAACTGTCGTTACCTTCGCCTGCTAGTCTTGCTCTTCTGAGCTATTGTGTACCTTGTACATCACCAACAATCAATCAGACAGGATGCCTCCTGACGCGCTGGAATATGAGGAAGAAGACCTCTTCGGGTCCGACGAGGAGGTCAACCCGGCGCAGGCGATCGAAGAGCGATCCTTACCACTACATTCCCGTCCTTCGCCAGTCTCACGGTACACCTCGTCGGCGGACGCACCCCAGCCAATCGCTGGCCCCAGCAGGGCCTCTACAACAGCTGTCTCATCCAATGGCCGAGTAGCAAATCCATACGAAGCGCGGCACAGGCGAGAGGAGCTCAGGCAAAGGCGGGTCCCTCCGCCTCCTCAGATGGGTCGCGGCCCATGCACCCTTAAGGATCTGGCTATGGCAGGTCAGCATCAAGACGTGCAACTCTCTCCCTATGTGGGGCTGACTCCCGCAGTGGCTCGCGCAAACGCTGTCCGTATCTTCGACATCGGGGATATCGAATACTCGACCATCTCTCCTTTCATCAACGAGCTCCCTCGAGATCATCTGGCTGAGATCGAAGATGCGTCACCTGTAAGCGCAAGCGGCGGTCCTGGCCTGTGATGATGAGCTGACTCGCTCAGCATATCAAGAAGGACACGGACTGGCTGTGGGAGTACTGGCTGTTGGTCGATTATCCGCTCTTCTACGAACAGTGCAAAGACCGGAAGGGCACGCATCGGACGTCGGGCTGGCGCCGGATGTACAAGGTGAGCCAGTACTCACTGTTACTTGGTCCAGCTGATCAAGGATAGAACGCCAAAGAGGATGTTGAGGAGCGGAAAGCGCAGGCCGAGGAGAAGATGGCGCAGCGGTATCGCGAGATCGAGGAGCAAAAGGCATCGAAGCGGATCGTCCAGATCGACCGAATGGGTCCGCCCAAGAAACGGAGGCTTGGGGGTCCAAAATCGCCAGGCGGATCGGCCGCGAACCAGAGCTCGTTCACGACTGCGCCTCGGTCCGCTGCTGGAGCTATCGCGCGCGCCAAGGTCGAGGTACAACGGACGCGGCTGGCGCTCACGCACGCGACGGGCAAGTACATTCCACCACCGCCAGGTGCTCGTCCCAAACCGCTTCAGGGCACGCCGGCCGCCGCTCTAGCTCACAATCCCTTCCTCACCCAAGCCGCAGCACGTGCATCACCAATAGGCGCAGCATCAGCAACCGGGCTACGTGCTACCCCTGTTGCCGGCCCGCGCATCCCGGCTCCTCGGTCAATGACCAAGTCGCGATCATCTGGACTCATACCTGGCGCGTACAAGGCGGACAACATCAACGAGGTCCGCACTGCTCTGCCCGAACACCTTCGCGGAGTGGCCAAGGCGCAGTCACCTCAGGACAAGGCCGGCCAGCCACCGCAGCCAGCATCACCCCGGCCTCCTTCTAGCACGGCGCGAAAGTTCGATGTGCCGAGCTTCAAGCCTCCAGATACGCAAGAGGAGAAGCGGCCGAAAATCAACTTCTTCGGCAAACCCTCTGCTCCAACCACAGTATCGAAGCCAGCCACGGCGGCCAGTATGCCGCCAGGACTCGCACGCCCCGGTGGTGCGCCGGGTCCGGCGCCTCCCAAGCCGGCCGAGAAGGATTTATCGAGCATCCTGTTCCGAAAGCGGAATAAGCCAAAGCCGACAGTCAGGCCATCTTAACAACCACCACACGGCGTGTCACCACTAGGGTACATACAACATGCATAGGTCTGCACTTCCATGCGTATAGTCTAGCGAAGATTTCAGGTGTGTTGCCGGTGGCGACGACCTCATCAGACCTCCTCCTTTTGCTTCTTCCGGTGCTTTTGCTTCTTCTCGTGCCTTTGCTCTTTCTCGTCGTCGATCCGGGCCATGATCTGCTTCGCTTCCTCATCGTCTGCCGCGAACATGACCGGATAGTACTCTTCGATTCTCTGTACTCAGTCAGCGACAAACGGTCGACAGGAGCTAGGGAGAGACGTGCATCATGCAGTTCGCGCACATGCGACATATTCTGAGCTGCGCCCTTTCGGAGCAAGACCTGCTTGAGACTGCAACGCGGTCAGTCGAGTCTTCTGACGGCTCGGAGCAATCAACGTACTGTGCACCGTTGTGGTGGGCGAAGCACACAAACAGGGTGGACGTTCCCGTCTTTAGTGCAGAAGCAACCACCAGCGAGATAAGGAGGGCAATGACGAAAGCCCAGAGGGGCAGTATCCTATCGGGCTTTCAGCTGATCACCGACGTTGCAGACCACAGGTTCACTCACCATTCCCAGATATACGTGTCCTTGTCCGAATCATCGCGAGCCTCTCGCCTCACTAGTTGAATCAGCTCCATGGGCTGGACGTGGCGCTTGGCCCGGACTCACAAGCCACGAGGACGGCGGCCACAGCAGCCGCAATCACAGCAGAAGCAAGTGCGCCGAAGTCAAGCGCTGTCACAGCGTCAGTAAAGACGCTTCCGATCTCTGAAACAGCTACCAACCTCTGCCAGCGATATCGAAGTTGACCATGGCGCCAAGCCCATGGGTGAAGTCTGCGCGGCCGAATCAGTATGGACCAAATATGTAGAACAGGGGCTCTGGGCTCACGTCCTCTGTAAAAGGGCTCTGTTCCAGCCTTCTCCGCCCTCCGTACCGCTCGCTGGCGAGATCGCTCCCACTTCTTCTCGGCTCTTGTGACCGGCACTGGACCCTTGGGTTGCGTCCCTCGCATCTTGGAGAATGCGAGCGTTTTCTTTGCTGCTTCGAACTGAATCCCGGTCAGATCAAGCATACAATTACTGAAGATGCCCTTTGTACACTCACGTAGCCAATGGTGAAGTCGTTGACGCCTGGTAAGGTCAGAAATGCTGATCAAAAAGGACTATCATCGGAGATTGCTGCTCACCGATGACGATACTGTCAGGATAAGCGGGAGCCTCGGTGAGTGCAGCAGCATATGTAGATCAGACTCTGAACCCAGACTCACCAAACATCTGGCAGATGTGAGCAGGAAGGCTTCATCGCAGACTGTTGCACTTACAATCGTTAAACATCTCCACCAGGTCGTCCAAAATGTCAGTCACATACCCCATCTGGGGGAATCAGACCCTGCTACAGGTCGGGTTGAATCTAGTACTCACGCCAGGTACTGCGGTAGCATCAGCCGCTGCTAAGGCCAAGGCGAGACTCTGCAAACTTACTGATTCGGCAGAAGAAGCCAATGAGGATCACGACGAGGCGGATCAACATGGCGAACAGGCCGTTCCAAGCCAAGGATCCCAGAGAGGTCGTACACGAGGCTTTCAACGCCGCCGTGCTCGTGTTCTCCACTGCGTCGTCTTCGGTTACGAACCATTCTTGGCAGTCAGCTTTGCCTTGCCGGTCGGAAGCTGACTCACCGCTGAACCGACCGCCCCCCAGGGTGGTGCATGCGATGTTCGATATCGTCTAGCATGATATCAGCCGATGCCACTCCTGTGTGTTGCTGTACTGTACTCACACCCGAGAGCCAGACCCAGCAGAACACGATGAAGAAGACGAGGAAGAAGGCGACTCCCGGGCGATTGTCCACTCCACCGATCTGCAGCACGACGACGAAGATACCGTATACAGCCGAAGCGGCCGCAAGCAGCTGAAGCATAGCAGCTGCGAGTTCAGCCCACACATGTGTAGCAGACCGGCTGAAAGCTTCTTACAGCCGACGACTACCCAATAGAGCGAAGCGTGTTCGAAGGCTATCGTAGAGGCGGTTTGGATCATCAGCGACGCCAACCTGATCTGGCGTCTGCCCTTCCAGAGGAACACGGCGGTAACGATCGCTCCGAGACCGGGGAAGATCGCCGCGATCAAGGCTGTTTGTCTGCATCAGCGAAAGGCCCGACCGTAGCAACGCGATTGGACGCAGCTGCGGACATACCTGGAGTGAAGCCATTCAAGCCGAGGAACATCTTGTCTGAGAGCGGTCAGCCGAAACATGACCGTCGGAAGTGACCATGCACTCGGCGACCTCGCGGTGCCACTCACAGCCGAAGGAGACAAGGCAGGACAGCAACAGCATGACGTATCCCATGATGGCCATCACCCTCGGGAAGAACCGAGCCGCCTGAAGAGCATCAGTCTGTGCTGTACAGATCCATCCTGCTGTCACAAACAAAGGCAGGCGGACGTACGACGAGAATGACGCCCGCACCACCGAGACCGACGAGCGTCGTGGTGCCCAATAGGGAGAGGTTCCACCTAGGCGTTCCGTCAGCCCTGCTCAATCCCGCAAGAGTATCGGCGAGACTTACGCATCCAGTTGAGGCATGACGTCTAGGTCGATGTCTACGCTGCCTTCGGACGAGCCGCTTCCATCACCGATATTGTCGAACGACTTGTCCGAGTAGGCGATGACTGTGATGCCCACAATGGCGGCCAAATACAAGAACATGACGGATAGGAAGAAAAAGCACATCTTCCCGTTCTGCCGACGAGGTCTGCGCGGGCCAGTCCCCTCAGCGTCTCGCCAACTGGGCGGCGCCGCTTCGCTGCCGGTGTCCTTCTCTCGTCTGTCTTTCTCGCTCATGTTTGCGAAAGGGCGATACGAGACCGCAGCAGGCTCCTGCTTATCCTCTTGAGCCCAGCAAATCTTCTCTCTTGATCCTTCGATTCTAACACGCGGAGTCGACGGTCAAAGGATGTTCAGCCCCGTGGGACTTTGCCGCACCGTCTCAGGCAGTAGTCACCCCTCGCGCTCCTTTCGGTCATTCATGGTAAGAGCCCCGTCCACCCGCAGGCGATGTGCGGATTCGTCGGGTCGAGGGCATGCATGCAGAAAGGGTGGGATCGCCAGTGTACCTAGATGGATCGCCGGAGTCAGGGGCCTCGAACTAGTGTGCGACCGATGCAATACCGAATTGTCGACCTTGCTCAGGAGCTCGTAAAGTCCCAGATGCGGACCAAGCCATTTTCCGGCCAGACAGACCCCACCGGCGGCTGCCGAACGCGGTTCCACCGCGGAGCCCGCCACTCCCTCGTGAGGTCTTGTGCTAGCCCGTCGTCGTGGTCGTGTGCCTCGTACGCGAGATAAATAGCCTTGCGGTCGATCTGCAAGCACGATGGCTGGTCGAAATATGTCATCTCAACTGGAAGAGACTGTGCACGGAAAATCGGAAGCACCCAACGAGCGTCTTCCGGCAGCTCACCGTGCTCATCGGGACGCCATTCAGGTATATCGGACGCCCTGAACCAGTATAGAGAATGCTAAGGGATCAGTCGCGGGTCTGTGTGAAGGAACTGAGAATGATGGTGCGCACACCTGTCACGGCAATATAGTCGCCGTTGATTGCGAGGCCGCTGAGTCTCTCGCGCAGAGATACGACGGTAGTGTTCTCGGCCATGCGAGCCTCTCGCTCATTATCACCGACGGTGGCGAGGACCTCTCGATAATCGCGAAGGATGGAGATGTACCCGCATTGGTATGCACATACGAGGTGCTTGTCTGAATAGTGCACGCTGCGAGGTCAACATAGTATTGTCTCTGATTGGCCAGGACCTACGCGACCAGCTGACCGTTGTACTGAGGCAGGGCCCCATGCAGCCACCGTTGCCTTAACCCAACGAAGGGCTCGTACCGGTCGAACCGGGCTGCGTGGTCTTCGATGATCTCGGGCAATGTCGACCAAAGCTTCAATTTGTGAACCCTATCCAGATCGGAGGGCGGTACGATCGGGTGACCGTTGAGAGGGTGCTCGCCCCATCCGTCCTCGTAATTAAGCTCGGCGCCCGCAGGTATGACAGGAACCTCCCCAATATCGTCGAAATCAAACTCGAAGCCTTGGCAGATGTACCGCCTACTTCCGCCGGGCAAGGTGTCCCTGACCTTGAGCTCGGGCGGGAAGGCGGTGAGCTCGGTCGTGGTTGTGCGCGAGAAGATGAGAGTCTTGAGCTTAGTAGCGGCGAAGATGTAATCGTCGTCCAGCTCAAGGTACTGCCGGTCTCGTTAGATCTGAATCGCTGCGCGCAAGGGAGAGGGACGCTCACGCCGAGACTGCTACCGTCGCACGGGATGTGCTGGTGCCAGGCAGGATTGACAAGATCCCACAAGTGAAGACCATCCCTGCCCGTCGCGAGCAACAAGACCCTTTCATCGGGCGTTTCCGCCTTGTCGACGTGCAGGCGGTAGGCTCGGCAGCCCTCGGGCATTGCGATGACCCGTAGATGCGTGAGCTGACCCCTTGGATTCTGCTCATTCCGATAGTCTTCGATGCGATTCCTGTCCAGCATCGGAAGGGATGGATGTAGCCTGTTCTCGAAGCGAGCTCTGCAGGAAGACGTCTGGAACACCCGGAACTTCATAGTCCTAGTCGTTTCGTCGAACTCGTCAAAGACGACGAAGCCTCGTTCGACTTCGAGGTGAGCGTGTGTATTATTGATGTGTATCGCAGAGAGCGTCATCGGGTCCCTCATGTCGAGCACCTCCAGCTCGCCTGCCAGCTGTCAGTGCTTTTTTATGAAACCAATGAGGTCAGCGGGCACTTGCTCGATTCTGTGGTGCAGAGCATGGTTTCTTCTTCGTGGTTGATCTTAAACCTCCATACACGGCGGCCGCTCGCATTGAGCCACTTGTTCCTGCATCGGCCTTTCTGCCAGTTGCGCTCCAGCAGGACATGGCGTCGGCACTCCGCTCTCCAGTCGACCGGAGGAGAGTGGGTATCACCAGTCGCCGGATCTTGTCGATCGTGAGCCGCTTCCTGCGTCCGTAGGTCAGTCACATCCTTGACCGGGATGTCGAGCTTGAGCAGCTGCTTGCGCCAGATCGAGCGTTCATGCTCTCGTACGCAAGCGCGCCAGGACTTTGAAACCTTCTCGGCGGTAGCTAGGCCGTCGAAGCGCAGCTGTTCTAGGATATTTAGGAAGACAGCCGTTCCCAGAGCTTCGTGCGGATCGGTAGCGCGGGCGACACTCGCTTGGGATTCGCTGGGAAACATGACGCCTCCTACGAAAGGTGGGAGGAAGAGAGAGAAGCTGGACGACCCTCTCGAGGCTTCAGGCCATATTTGTTCGGCAAGGAGACGATCATTCGACGGAGGACGGAATTGTGTGCGACCGGTTGATTAAGCATATCCCCGCACCCCGCGGCATCATTCCCCCTTGCGGCTTGGCGCGTATTGTCCTAGGACAGTCCCCGCGCCGTCGGCGCCAGTATGCAGAACGGATGATGTCAAGAGGAAGGCTCACTGCTATGTACGCTTCAGATGCAATGATCACGGACGAGGATCCGGTCTAATGGCTGGGAAGATATGGCCTCCAGATACCATGAGTCGGCAGTAAGTATGACCAGTGGAAGCGCTGCATGCTGCATGCGGTATCTATATTAAGGTAACGCTAATCACATGCGGCTCTTGATGTATGCACACAACAGCCGGACCGACTCGACCTCAACAGCGTTGTACAGACTGGCCCTGATGCCTAAGAGGAGTCAGCTACAGGCTGCGAAGGCGATTGTACACAAAGCTGAGGAGATATCTCACCTCCAACGCTCCTGTGGCCCTTGAGTTGTCTGAAGCCCTGAGTCTCCGCACCATCCAGCCACGCCTTCTCGTCACCTTCGATGGTGAATGGAACGTTCATCCAGCTCCTGGCCGCCTGCTCCCGAACAACAATCTTCACAGCGCCCTTCGCCTCTGCCTCCTCGAGGGCGGCGTACAGCAATGACGCCTTCTTCTCGTTCTTGGCCCGCATGGCCTCGAGTCCGCCGTTCGCGACCAGCTGCTCCAGCACCAGAGCGCACACGTAGATCGGGAAGGTTGGGGGTGTGTTGTAAAGCGAGCCATTATCGGCGAGGATCTTGTACTCGTTCTGAATCGGCACGGAGGGCACTCCGCCGAGCTTCATCGCCTCGGCAGTGTCGACCAACAGGTCCTTGCGGACGATGATGACCGTGACGCCCGACGGGCCGAGGTTCTTCTGCGCCCCCGCATAGATGATTGCGTGCCGCTCAAAGTTGATGATTGGCCGAGAGAGGAAGCTGGACGAATAGTCGGCGACGATTGGCACGTGCTCCGGGATGAGATCGAACGGCACGGCGTACGGCGACTGAGCGTCGTCTGGGAATTGAATGCCGTTGATCGTCTCGTTCTCGCAGTAGTACACGAACGCAGGGTCCTCCGAGAACTTGTATTCCTCCTTCTTGGGCAGTGTCGTCCACTTGCTCGCCTTGGTCGTCGCCGCTATTCTGGGCTCGGCGAACTCGGGCGTTCCATTCGGGGCGCACAACCGGATGGCCTCCGCGTGAGCCTTGGACGACCACGACCCGGTAACAATGTAGTCGATCGTTGGGGGCTTGGCGTCTTTCTTGGTCAGGCGACGGTGCGCAAGCACGTTGAGGAGGACCGAGGAGAACTGGGTGGTGCCGCCGCCCTGAGCGAAGAGCACAGCGTACGAGTCGGGGATCTTCAGCAGGGCCCGCAGATCGCCTGCACGTGAGTATGGTGTCTGTACTATAGATCGGGACACTTACGCTCTGCCCCCTCGATGATCGCCTTAAACTCCTTTCCTCGGTGGCTAAGCTCGCAGATTCCCATGCCAGTGCCATTGTAGTCGAGCAGCCCCTGGGCAGCCTTCTCGAGCACTGATGTGGGCAGCGGCGACGGGCCGGCTGCGAAGTTGTGAATCTGATCTCTCGATGGCATAGCGAATGCTTAGGGTGATTGAGCGAGTGTTTGGCAGGTAGTGTATACAGATATGACTCCTCTTGGCTAGCTGATATATCCGAGTCGACGATCATAAAGACGCCATAAGCCGACTTTTCCGAATCTCGAGGTGGAGGACCGTGGGAAAGCTGAAGCCCCCTTGTGATGATGCTGTCTTCTTCTGGACATGTCCATGCTCAAAGCAAACCAGGCTACGCTCGCAGGAGGAGAGGGATCGAGATGGCAGGGTTCTCTCTTCATGCTTTGCTTCCGGCAAGCAAGATCCGGATAACAGCCTTACACCACCACCGTTAGTCCGTACTCGCATGTGCGCGAGCAATGAGTCTCACCTGGGTGCAGGTGACCGCTTGTACGTCGGCACAGCGACCGGTTCTCTAAGGATATACGCCTTCGATGGCTCACTAGATTCTAATCCGCCTGACGTCGAGCTGCCGGCTCCGAAGCTTCTCAAGACGCACACAATCTGCAAACGGCCTATCGATCAGATCGGCATACTCGAGCATTCACAACAGATCGCCCTCCTCTCCGGTGGGTCCGACCCGTGAGAGCTGGTGACGAGAGGTACTGATTGTGTAGACTCCCTGGTCACCTTATATCCCCTAGCAGAGCTCGCTACCGCCAAAGGGCGAGCCCTCACGCAGGCGCGGAATGCCCACGCCTTGGCGATCACCTCCTTCGACCCTAGCTCTGTCAAGGGCAAGCGCAACGAGAGTGCCGAAGAGTCGCATACGTCGGAGCTTCGAGATCTGCTGGTGATAGGATGCCGCAAGAAGGTCGTTGTCATTGGAGGCGGCAAGAACGGCCTGAAAGATCACTGGGTGAGCTCCTCCGACATCCCGGGGCACTCGTAGCGGGCCGAACTTACCGAATGCAGGAACTCGCTCTGCCTCACTCGCCCCGACATGTCGTCTTTCCACCTTCGGGGTCGCGGACGCCCGTTCTACCGGAAAGCATCCACCTGGTGTACTCACCCCAATCGTCGGTGATCCTCCGACTCGACCCCTCGACCAATCCCCATCTTTCGATCGTCGATCTGCCGACAGACCCGCCTCCTCCGACCGCAGAACCTAGCTCTTTGGTGGCAGGCTCGGTATCACACGCTGCTAGCGGCAGTGAGGGTGGAGGCAGCGTGAGAGCGGGTATGGGCGGTGCTCTGAGCGGGCTCGGGGGTTATGTCGGGTTAGGAGGAAAGGCGGTGATTCCGGTCGGTACGGGCACTGTCGGAGGGGAAGTCCTGTTGGCTCGGGATGGTAAGCAGAAATCACGAGGGCTATGTACGGACGTGGCTCATGAGATCAGATCTGGGCGTCTTCCTGTCGTCCGAGGGGAACTACACGAGAACCAGCTCATTACAATGGCCAGCCCCGCCAGATTGCCTGTGTGAGTGCACGTATCGCCGTTCAACAGCTCGTCGCTAATATTGTCTCAGCGTTCTCCAACCCATACATATTCGCCCTGTCTTCTTCTACCGCCACGGGCGCGAACGGAAACCAGCCAGGCCCAGTCTTGCAGGTTCACCTTTCGCCTACACTACACCTGCGCCAAACGATACCTCTCGCATTGCCCTCCGCCGGCTCTTTGTCGACAGCGTCAATGACCCCAGTTGCGTCGGGCTCTTCGACGCCGGCCGCTGCCATGTCGCCGTCTATCAAGATGCTCTTCATTGCTACGCCTACGGACAAGACGGTATTGCAATCGGAAGGGAGCTCAATACTGGCAATTGGCTGCAGTTCCGTCGGTGATCAAGTGGACAGTCTTGTCAGAGAGGGGCGTGTGGCCGATGCTATCGGTCTCGTCGAATCGGTTGGCGAGGTCGGTCTGGATCCGGTACGGCCTTCCACTGCCGCTTACTATGTCGCACGCTGACTGGTCCACTAGTCGCGGCGACTGAAACAGCTTCGCGTCCTACAAGCCGTATCGCAATTCGCCGCTGGGCAGTATCAGCAAGCCATGGAGGCTTTCCTAGTACACAACGTCAACCCGGCCCGGGTCGTCTCGCTCTACCCCGAACAAACGATCTCTGGGAAATTGCACCGACCCCGCTCAGAGTGGATGAAGCTGTTCGGCGCGGTCTCAGGCGCAGGATTGGAACCTGATTCGACCGAGTCTGCAGTCGAGCCAGCGGCAGCGGGCATTGGCTCTGGCCGAGGCCTCTTGAAGAGCGTGGTTGGGCTCGGAGGTGGTGTAACGAAGAAGCCGAGCCTAGAAAGTCTGCGACAGGGCTCTGCGAAGGGAGGAAACGATGATGCCGCATCCACCGTCGGCAACAGATCTGCCATCTCGAGTGACGGAGGTGGGTCTGAGTTTGGCCTGCCAACACGAAGCTGACGATTGGCAGATGCTGTGCCACGCGAGGCGCTGGAGGCGCTCATGTACTACCTTGCCGACCGCCGTCAGAAGCTCACTGGCGCAATATCGACACTCTCTGAGCCTTTACCAGCGGAATCTTCCCTTCCGGCCCTTTCGACCCTGCCCGCGGACCAGCTGCACAGCCTGCCGTCCATTCCGATGACAGAGTTGTCCAACGAGGAACTCCTCCGCGTCGCGCAGGTGATATACACAGCACTGCTCAAGGTGTATCTTGTCGCGCGGCCGGTCCTCGTCGGAAGTTTGTGCCGGATCGAGAACTGGTGTGACGTAGAGGAGGTGGAGGAGCTTCTGAAGGCGCAGAAGGCGAGTTCATCCCCTTGGTCAACTCAACGGGTAGATGAGCTGATCGTGGGCAGAAGTTCGGCGACCTGATTGATCTGTATCAAGGCAAAAAGATGCACGCGAAAGCGCTTGCGATGCTTCATCAGTGGGTCGTCCAGCCATGTGATACGGCAAATGAGCTCACGGCTGCCAGATTGGCGCAAGACGAGGACGATAAGCTGGACCGATTCCCGCCGACGATTCGGTACCTGCAGAAGCTCGGCCCGGACTACCTGGATCTGATCTTCGACTCGGCCAGATGGGTGCTCGGCGAAGATTGGAAGATGGGACTGCAGGTAGGTGAACCCTCCGGTCGCTTGACGGGTCGCGCTAAGCCAGTCAGATATTCACAGCCGACGAGCCGGAAGTTGACGCGCTGCCGCGAAGCAGTGTCATGGACTATCTTGGCAAGCTTGACATCAACGCCTGTGCCGGGTACCTCGAGCACGTCATCGAGCAGCTCAAGGAGCAAGGTGCCGACTTTCACGACAAGCTCGCCGAGATCTACCTCGACCGTGCAAGGAAGGGATGGATAGACGGCACGAAGGAGGACGGGTACAAGGCCCTACTTGACTTCCTGTCGTCTTCGGAGCACTACAGGGCCAACCGCCTGATTCAGAGGGTGGCCGTCGAAGGTACGTACTCAGACGCTTCGCATTCGACTGACAGAAGATATGGCCAAGGCCCGCGCTATCCTGCTCGGCAGGCTGGGCAGACACGATGAGGCGCTGAGAATCTACATCTACCGCCTGAAGGACTACTCTGCGGCAGAAGCGTAAGCCCTTCCAGGATCCTGCGATAGATGAACACTGATGGTTGCTCAGACACTGCGCCAAGGTCTACCAATCAACACCGGACCCCCGGGGAATTTACCTCCAGCTGCTCACCCTCTACCTCCGACCGTCCGCGTCGGACCCCGTGCTGCTAGAGCCCGCACTGGAGCTCATCGCGAAGAACGGCCCACACCTCGACTCAACTGCGACGCTTGACCTCTTGCCTCCGCTCTTGACCATGGCCGAGGTCCAGGCATTCTTCATCCAGACGCTGCGCGATGGCCGAGCGAAAGCCAACCAGCGCAAGGTCGTCGAGGGCCTGATCTCAGCGCGGAAAGCGGAGCTCGACCGGGTCTTGATGCACTTGCAGATGAAGCGCGTGCGCATCACTGATCAGAGAATGTACGTCGCTCCCTTCGGTACGCCACACGAGCTGACCACGTGGTAGATGTCCGCAATGCCAGAAGCGGCTGGGACAGTCGGCCATAGCGGTCCACGCGCCTCGGTAAGTCGTTGATCTGCCGTCCGAGTGGGCATCGCTGAAAGAGCTCTTAGCGGCGAGGTGACCCATTTGCACTGCAAAGACCAGTTCAGCGCCCGACTTGCGGCGGTGCGAGGCTGATTCGCGCTTGCATATGGACGCTCTTGCTTCGGGGTATACTGTAGCATAGCCATTGTTGTACCGTCACACATTTGGACCCTATCATGGTCCTGCGCCCGTCATGCAATCGCAGAACGGCTTGTCCTCGCTGCCTTCCAGCTGGATGACCAGCTCTGTCAGCCCCCTGATCTTGCGCTTAAGGAGCTTCTCCACCCGGGCGACAACTTTGTCGGAGTCGGTGTAGATGGTTGGCGCAGGTCGTGCTGGGGACTGGAACGATTGGCGCCGAGTCGGATCGATACTGGACGCCGACGGGGCGAGGTGGATGTGTATCGAACCGACCAGCTCGCCTTCGCACCGCGGCCAGAACCGCGGCGCGCCGTAGTGCGCCACGCCCTCGACCGAGCCGAGCTGTCCTGGCGTAAGCCGTGTTCCCCTTGGGAATGATTTGTATGCGTACCTCACGCAAAGCGTCCTGAATCTCCAGGGCTTGCTCGGCGCCGACGTCAAGGCACAGAACGCGTGCTGAGTCGATCACGAGCGGGATGACAGACAGGAGGATCATCGCGGCGATGAACAGCGATGCGAGCGGGTCCCATCCGGTCCAGCCCGTGTACCGGATCAGAATCGTCGACAGAATGACGCCTACGCTGCCGAGCGTGTCCTACCGGAACGTCAGCGCCGCACCGGCCCTACCATTCCCGAGAACCACTCACAGCCATGACGTGTAAGAAGACGCCGCGCATATTGTGTGAGTGGGCATGAGAGTGGCTATGGCTGTGTTCATCGTGATCGTGATCGTGATCGTGATCGTGCGAGTGGGAGTGGCGGTGGCCGTTGTGGTCGTGGGCGTGATCGTGAGAGTGCTCATGTGCGTGGCGGTGTTCGTGAGAGTGATGTTCGTGACTGTCGTGATGGTGATGGTGCTCGTGCGAATGGCTGTGAGACTGGTCATGCTTGGAGTCAGGGCCATGCCGGTAATGCTCGTGACCGCAGCTATCTCCTGCGCCGTCGTGATGATGGTGGCTGTGCGAGTGCTCATGCTGGGCAGCGGAAAGGCCCATCAGAGTGGTGGCTCTGCTCGCGGAAGATCGCCTCCGCTTCTGCTCCAGCCCAGGCCGTGTCTGGTCAGATGTCGTCCTCGTCGAAGTCACCTGGTGCCGGTGATCCTCCTGTGATGTCAGTTTTGGCGAGCTTCTGCGCTCACCTTCTTCTCGTGTACGGGAATATGAACGTGACTATGCCCGTGCCCGTGCGAATGCGAGTGACCATGCCCGTGGCCGTGATCATGCCCGTGGCCGTGGGAGTGTCCATGGTGATGATGTCCACCAGTGGCCCACATGCCGAACAGGTTGATGGCGAGGCCGAGACTCGACACCAAGAGCAGCTGCTTGAGCTCCATCTCCGGCGGGTTGAGCCTGTCACGCTTCAGCCTGGTCCCTGACTTTGTCGCGAGCGACTTACACCCGCTGAATCGCTTCGAAGATGATGAAGATGGAAATAAGGATGAGGAAGCAGCCGTTGGTGAAGCCACTGAGGGTTTCGACCCGAGAGTATCCGAAGGTGTACTGAGCGTCTGGTGTCCACGTCGCTGCGACCGAAGCCCATAGTCCTACGCCGATACCAAGGCAGTCGAACAGCATGTGAATGGCTGAGCGATCAGCGAAGACCAACGTTCAGTATGTATGGCCAGCTCACCGTCCGAGATCAGGCCAAGCGAATTGGTCAGGACGCCGTACCCCATCTGCACACCCATATACGCCAGGTTGAGGAGGAGGAAGTAGAATATCCGCCGCGAAGCCGGCGTATGCAGGATTGTCTGGACGTGCGGGCGCCAACGAAGCGGGAGTATGCTTAACAAGGACCAACCGGCTGCGGTGATCGTGATCGACTGGCAATCAGTCAGCCTATGGACCGTCACTAATGTACTGTTTAGGACCTACAGCCTCCGGGACTTTTGTCGAGGCGATCGCGGTAGGGCGCGCTAGGACGGAGACAAGGGAGAGGGGAAGGAGCACGAGCATGTCGAACATGTTAGGTAGCGGCGGGAAAGCGAAGAGCTGAAGGGCGATGATGAACGTCAGGAACATGAGGACCTCGCGCGACGAGGACAGGCGGGATGCGGGCTTGGGATTGGCGGTCGTGAATGGCAGCGGGATGTATCGGGCCAAGAACCCGCAGACGAGAGGTGCGAGGAAATGCGGATGGGAGCCGAGGAAGGGCGTAAATGGATATGGCATCGCGCCCTGTCGAACAGGATCAGCGCTTCTTTCAGAAGGTGCAGTGCGGCGAGCTCACCATAGAAGTGAGGGACATCACGGCCGCCGCGGCCATCGCTCCGCATAACATGGTCATGTGCAGCTTGCTTGGGCCTCGCCGTGGACGTAGATCGAGGGCAGCGCCGAGCGGTCCGGAAAGCGCCAGCGTGAGAGACACGAAGATCAGCGGCCATAGGATCGCAACCCCTTCAGCTGTCAGCCTGACACCCTCTACATGCACAAGAAGGCTCACAGTCTCCCTCGTTGACATCTTGTAAGAGGGAAAGCGCCGTAGCTAAGCCGATTGGTATGAGGTATAATGGCTGCAACATCAGCGAGGGAGGCCCTGGCTTGATCTCCGTTCCACTCACTGAGACATCTTCGCCTGGTGGTGGAGTCGCGATCATCCCCGCTGTCAACGCGATGATACTACATCTGCCGCAAGTAAACATCTCTCCACTGATCGATATAAGACGCATACCTGAGCGGTCCAGCGTTTTGAAGCGTCTGGATCAATGCTAAAGATTGCGCTGCCGAAGCTGTCGCACCGCCCAAGTGCACCTCGTGCAGAGTGAGCGGGCCTGCACGATCAAGCTAAAGGGCGGACCTACCGGTCTGACATCCCATATGCTATTCGAATCCTTCCTCTTCCCCTTCCTGTCCCCTCTCGCCTCCTGAACTTCCCTGGCGATGCGCCCCGCCCAGAAGGCCAGCACCAGCCAGCTCGCCCCGCCGGTCTCATGACCATGGTCGAGGATGAGCTTCTTCCCGGCCGCAAGTGCCGCCGCGCCAGCCAGAAGCCGAGGCGTCGACATGGTCCGGACCGCACTGTATGAAGCCGAGGAAGTTGAGGAAGAAGCTGACCGCGCGCCAGTCCCGGACTTGGATGCCGGTCGAGGGCGGTATGAAGGGCCGGAACCGCGTTGGGTCATGGCTGCAACACACACACACAAGCACAAACCCGAAGTGGAGGAACCGCAGGGGGAATGGCACACCGCGCTCGATCACCTAAACCGCGAAAGCCGACCTGCGTGTCTTGGATTTTGTCTTGTATCTAACTTGTCTGCACCGACTCTCCCTCGATCACGCTGTGCTGCACCCCGTGGCGACCCTGTCAACATTTGGGTTTCACGTTCGGTGGAACGGTCTTGCCGTAATGTATCGTGCCTCGAGAGAGGCCAAGCCGTCGCTACTCTCTCGGAAACGTGTGTGGCCAGCAAGTGATCTGCTCAATGCAACTCATAATCTTGTTGTAGTGGCCGGCTCAACCACTACAAGGCCTGGCAATCAGCCATAAGAGAAGAAGGAGGGCACATCACAGAGGCCCATACCACGTCGGCATTAGCCGAGTCAAGGCGCAAGATCCCCGTAGGGCAACGTGGTCGCATGCCTCGTTCTCATAGATTCAGCATTATCTGCTGCGATCATCATCAAGCTAAGGCCGGAAGCTTCGCAGGTGGCCACAAAGGGGTCACCTCTCCAAGGCTCCATCCCGAAAATCGGGTGTCTGACCGTGAAAACATTTGTAAAAGGATATATTTTATAAATTTGCGCGCTGAGCATGACTCTTTGGCCGAGCGGTTTTAAGGCGATCGCTTGCTATAGATCTGTAGCATTAGCGGTTTCCGAAAGGAGCGTGAGTTCGAATCTCACAGGAGTCGAACCTTTTTGCCTTGTATCCCTGCAGCCCTGCCGTAATTTCCGAAACCACGGCGGATGGCGCGGGGTCCCGCGCTGATGAACCCGGGTTCCGATGTGCGCGGGATGTTCACACATTTCCCTTTTCTCTCTGTCTCTCGCTCCCTCTTGCCAGATTAGACGAACAGCACAGCAGTGCGATATTACATCACCCTTCAGCCATGTGCTGGCTTCATCACGCCGTCAATCGAGCACTTCCCGCCTCAATCTTGGTCGCTCAAACGAACAATGCGCCATCGTTTCAGGGCCTCGCCTTCTCTCACACACGTACACAATGGTCCAAGCGCGAACTAGGTTCTGCATGAATCTAGCCGAAAGTCCGTGCAAATGATCTCCCTGCTGGCTTCAAGCGTACGCGAGCCCGTTCTCGTGGCGTTTTGCGGCTGTGTGTGGGTGTGTGTGGTGTGCGAACTTCCGCGGCCCTATTCCCCTGTCGCGCGCCGTGCCGAGTGTCTGATCACCGCTGCGCCGATTGACCGCACAAAACTCACACGGCGCGGTAAGCGCTCTTGCAGTCGCATTACAGGCGTGCCATCTGCGAGGTCCGTGCGTCCCAATCTCGTGGCTGGCCATCCCATTATTGCTGTCTTGGGCGGCATCATCAGCGCTTGGACCATCAAACCCCATCCTATCCCGTATGCGGCAAAGTGTTTCATCAAGATCTCTCAACAATCTCCCGGCAACGATCTTGCATCCCGTGCTTCGTCTCTCGCTTCTTGCCACCCTCTAACCGTGGGGACTGACACAACTCACCCGGCACCGCTATCGACTTGTCTCGGTTACAGTCCTCCTTTGGCTTTGCCGAACTCGAGTGTCTCACACGCCGAATCTGTCCCTTCGCAGGCCCTATCCGGCACTCGAGCTGTCCGAACGAAGGGACGTGACCGCAGCCGCACGGACCCACACCACCACCCCTTAAGAAGTAAGAAGTGATCCTTCAAAGGTAATCCCGCAAACATGCGCCCTGTCCGCGACTTTGCACCTCCCCGTCCTCTTGATTCTTCCCCTTCCCCATCATCTTCTCGTCGCTTCTTGTCATCCTCGATTGTCCCATTCCCACTTGACGGATCGGGGCTACCGGCGCTGCCGCCGCTCATCTGGCAGCCAGCATCGCCTCATACGTCGGCTCGCTCGTCAGAATACTGGCAATCTACCCGAAACATCTCGCCGGGGGCCTTTGCGCTGCACAGCAGTGCCCCTTTGTCCGCTTTGGCCGGTCCCAGCGGAGGGTATCCCCATTCTGATATATCACTCCCGGCAAGCTCATCGCATACACGCACCGCACTGCCAACGCCATCCATTGCAGCAAACGCAGTCGCAACTAGTTCGAGAAGGCCGTCACAAGGCGCACGTGCACGCACCGCACTGCCGGCGCCATACATTGCAGCGAACGCGGTCGTGACTAGCTCGACAAGGCAGTCAGCAGGCAGGGGAAGTGGCGCGCGCGCTGAAGAGTACCGCCGAGATAGTCGCTCCAGCTCGCCTGTGCGGCGGTCTTCGGCACCGGAGGCGGCACAGTCAGGGCGGATCGTCTTCCGGTGGCAACCATCCAGGAGGGCGAGGGACAAGATGGCGTCCCAGCCTACAGCAGAGAGTCTGCTCAGCCACAAGGTCGAGGTGACCTTCGAGGCGAGAGAGATAGACATGGTCGGCTCGCCTCATACCGGGTGAGTTGCCTTGGAACGGAGGAAGGTTAGGCTGATAAAGGTTGCAGTACATCATACTCCCTGGCCGGTCATGTGAAGATTGACATTGCCGCATTGCCGGAGAACCACCCATGGGGCCAGAGGATCCTCAAAGCGCTCAAGCTGGATGTCGAGGGCTCAGCTGAGTATAATGAGTTATCTGGTGAGAGAACGTCTTCAGCATTGGACAGACGATGGTAGCTGACACAACAGGTCGATACAACTCGATGCGCACATATCGGCAACGCGTCAACGTCGTGTCGACTCCAGTGGCCATTCCAAATGTGACATCGGTGATTCGCCGCGGCTCAAGACGGCTGCAGTTCGCAGTCCCGTTCGACGTACACATTCCCGGCTGGCTACCGCCGACTCTCCATGGGACGACCGCCCGAGTTCTCTATGGAGCCGTCGCGTCAACCGAGATTGCTTGGACGCAGCTTGTAACACCTGCTGGGCAAATCTCGGATCGGCGGTCGTCAGCCTGGACCGAGTTTGGCGTAAGACGTCACCGGTTGCCATCTGCGATGGGCCTCACGCCCGAGCGAGCCGAACGGCACTACACCCTCAGTCCCGAGAGGGACGAGAACAGTCCGGTGGAATGCGTTGTCACGCTTCCCGATTGGGTCGACCTCGATGCACCAGAGAAGAGCATTAAGGTCAGCATGCGCATCCGATCCGCGCGCAAATCAGCAATCGAGCCCGTAGAGGACGCATGGCCTGGTGGGCCGGTTCATCAGGGCAGCATCTGCTCGACGCGAGGCCAATGCACTCGCGGCGCAAACCCAGTACGGCTGCCAAGCGGCGCCGTCGAGTGGGTTCATCCGGAAGAGACGCGCATGTTAGAGCTCGGCATGGAGGTTGAGGAGATCGAGCGCAGCTCGTGAGTTGCGCGGACTGAGTCCACATCTCAAAACATGTGATGGCCATGTTCTGATTCAGCAGGTCGGTGCCAAGCCAGAGCTACACCCAGTGTTACCCGGTGCCGTTCGAGCAACCGTCGCGTCAGACTCCGCAACACGCCTTGCTCGGCCCCGCACTGTCGATGCCAGAAACTCCGCTGGGCGAATCGTCAGCAACGGCTGTGCGGGCAAACAGAAGTCGGGCGTGCCTTCTGGCCGACGACGGCACACAGCGCAACTTCCAATTCGGTGGCGGTGGCCTCACACTCGGCGAGAAATGGCGCAAGGTCAATATTGCACTGCCAATGCCGTCCGACACGGCACGGCAGCGGGCGAACAAGCCTGTGGCGGATCAGGAGGGGCCGTTCTTCCGGGTCAAGCACAACCTTAAGATCAAGATTGTCTGCAAGGAGCCATCGAACCCTAACGGTGCTTCCACGGTAAGTGTTCCAGTGAAAAGCGATCTTTACACGCATTTTCCTCCCTATGCCCATGTGCGGCGTCCTGTCTTTGGCCTCTCTAGGCTGAGGCAGTCGTCAGGATCCCTAAATCCCTTGCCCTCGTCACGCATCTGCGCCCGTTGGGTTGAGATTCCGCTCTGATGCCATCGCCATCCGTTACTCCTGCATCAGCACATGACCCTCCCAAGTCATTCCAACACCTCCTTTGGGCTTCCTACTTCTGAGGCCGCTCGGACCATGATTCCGCGCAACGATCTGCGAGGATAGCTGATGCTTGTGCAGGTTGTGATCTTGTCCGCCCCGATCAAGTTCGGCACGCGTCCTGCCGAGCCGATGGGTTCATCGCTCGTACCTCCTCCTTACATCGGCGTCTTTTATGAGAACGGCGAAACCCGCGACTGCGACCCGTTGCCAGCATATTCTGAGAATGAGGCGATGGAGCAGGACGGCGACAGCGAGCTATCTGGCTTCGAAGAGACGACTCGGGCATCCCCGACGTCCGAGGGCCCGCCCTTGCCGACTTTGCCTTCAATCGCATCGTCCGTGCCGTCAACTGCTCTTCCGACTGGTCTGATACCCTCGGTCTCAACATCATCTTTCTTCGAGACCGTGCCGGATCTGAGCGCAATGTCCCGGTCGCCGACCAGCCAATCCCTCGCGGACGAACAGCAGGCTTCCGGTCACGGTCAGCTGGGGCCCGGCGAGTCACTCTCCGATATTCTTCGGGGTCTCGACTTTGCGACTCAGCTGGAGCAGAGCGACGGTGCAAGGGGTATGCCACCGGTGGCACCTTCACGAATGGCGCCTGACGTTCATGATGGCGGAGACGTCTATGAAGACGACGAAGAGGACGTCCGGCCAGCGGTGCGAAGGCGAACCGACAGTGCCGAACACGAGGCGGCACCCGACGAGGCGGCGCCGTCTCGAATGACGCGCGCCTGGCGCAGGGCCCAGCGTAGTGGGAGCGCAGCGCCATCTACGATGTCAACTCCGCCACAATCAATCGTGAAGCACTCGCAAGGGGGTCCAGACACGGAAGAGCCCCCATCAGCGGGAGACGGTCGGTCTACAGCACCAGGCTAATCGCCATGGTCCCCGCCTGTACTCCCCGTCATGCGTTACTTGGCAACTTGCAAGTCCATACAACATCATATCCTGTCATTTGGGAAGAGCTTCGCCCATCGTAGCTCGACGGTACAGCTTGTAATCTTGTTGAGATGTATTGTTACTGTCGTCCGTCCAATCGTCGTGTTGTTGGGCAAACGGCCGCAGCTAGAGCGAGATAGCTGTGACTTGCCTCGATTGCCACTGAGGGCAGAAGGCGACTGACGTGCTGACGCTCAATTCGTTCTCACTTAAGCAGTCGATACTTTGTGGGGACTGTGCCAAGCTGTGCAATGCATGCGGGATAGAGAAGGTTTTATTGGCACCTAATGCAGCGGCGATGTGGGCCGCACTGCAAGACCGTGCCGTCTCGCAGTCTATGCGCCGTTGGCCTGCTTGTAGGCTGCGGTGTGGATGCTGACTGCCCGGCCGGAGGGGTCGGACGAGACGCCCCACTCCTGCTTGGGGATCCATCGGACAGCGGTCTTGGCCGCTGCCTCCGTAGGGAAGTGGCTCTCGAAGATCTCGCGAATCCAGTACGCCTCCTTGGTGTCGGGCGTGTCGAGCGGGTAGCGCTCTGCCCGGGCGGCGAACTGCTCGTCCGAGACGACGGCCGCCGCGTGGTCCTTCATTCCGTCGATCCACGAGTAGCCAACACCGTCCGAGAACTGCTCCTTCTGGCGCCAGAGGATGGAGTCAGGCAGGTATGCCTTGCCCTCGGGCGCGCAGTCGAACGCCTTTCGAAGGATGTACTGTGCTCAGTCAGCGGGCGTACCAGCAAAGCGGCGTCGGATACCCACCTTCTCCATCTTTGGCCGGCCGTCCTCGTCAACCTCCTGCTCCGCGCCCTTGAAGAACATCTTGTACTGGGCGTCGACGTTCATCGACACCTCGAGGAACTCCTTGTCGAGGAAGGGCACTCGTGCCTCCAGACCCCACGCCATGGTCGACTTGTTCGCTCGCAGGCAGTCGGCCGTGTGCAGGTTCTTGACCCGCTTGACGCACTCCTCGTGGAAGTCCTTGGCGTTCGGTGCAGCATGGAAGTACAGGTAACCTGTTTGACGTCAGCACAGCGGAAATGTCTTGAGTAGCGTCGTGTACGTACCGCCGAAGATCTCGTCCGAGCCCTCGCCGGAGAGGACCATCTTGACACCCATGGCCTTGATCTTTCGGCTGAGAAGGTACATGGGGGTCGAGGCTCGGACGGTCGTGACGTCGTACGTCTCAAGGTGGTAGATAACCTCTGGGATGGCGTCCAGGCCCTCCTGGAGGGTGAAGGTGTACTCGTGGTGGAAGGTGCCGAGGAAGTCGGCCGCCTTGCGCGCGGCGACCAGGTCTGGCGCGCCGGGAAGACCGATAGCGAACGAGTGCAACCGGGGCCAGGCGGCCAGGGTGTTGTCCTCAGCTGGCTGTCGGCCCTCCTTGATAGCCTGCTGGCGCTCTTTTCTCAATCTCTCCTGCTCCTCGGCGAGCTTGTCGGTCTCTCGGGCAGCGATACTGGCAATCAGGGAACTGTCGAGACCACCACTGAGCAGGACACCGTAAGGCACCTCGGACATGAGCCGCTTCTTGACGGCCTTCTCGAGTGTCGTCCGGATAAGCTCCAGGTCGGGTTTGGTAGTGGGCACGACACCCTTGTCGCTGTCCCACCACGTAGGCTTGAAGTACCGCTCAATCTGCTTCGTCCGCGAGTCGTAGAAGTGACCAGGAGGGAACGCAATCAGGTTGTCGCACTCCTCGTGCAGCGCCTTGAGCTCGGACGAGAAGAAGATGGTGTCGGGCGCAGACGAGTGGTAGCCCATGTACAGCGTAGTGATACCGATGGGGTCTCGCGCAGCGATGATCCGCGACGGTGTGACCGACGTGTCCAGCAGGACGAACGAGAACATGCCGTCCAGCATGTTGCAGAGTCCCGTGTCGTGCTCCTTGTACTGCAGCCACAGTCAGCTCGGTACTTGCCGCGGAGGGGTGCTCGCTATCGAGTGAGCTCCTACTGACCAGGTGCATGATAACCTCGCAGTCCGAGTGCGTCTTGAAAGTCGCGGGCTGCTTGAGCGACTTTCGCAGGGCCAAGTGGTTGTAAATCTCGCCGTTGACAGCGAGGATGAGGGTTCCATCCTCGTTCACCAGGGGCTGGGCACCGGTGTCTAGGTACAGTCAGCACAGCAGTCTTGCAGCGCAACTAGTATCCGAGAAGACGCACCAACGCCAACAATGGCCAGTCGCTCGTGGACCATGACCGTGTCCTTGCTCATGTAGCATCCCGACCAATCGGGGCCACGGTGGCGCTGGAGCTTTGAGAGCGCGATGGCACGGGGCCGGAACGAGGCGAGGTCGCCCTGCCTGTTGTAGCAGCAGAAGATACCGCACATGGTTCGGTGTTTTGTGTAAGAGGAATAGAGTAGATGATCAACAAGGCAGCCAAGGGAAAAAAGTGGGCTACCACGGATGAACAGGGCCGGATGTGCCGGGGTGCGAGATAACGACTCGCTTAGGCCGACTCGCACCGAAATGCCATTCCCAACAGGCCGCGGCCGGTCTACGCTTATCGCCCGAAACACCCGACCCGCCGCCAAGACAACAGTTCAGGCTATATTACCACGTCATACCCTCACCCTGGGTGACATGGCCCCGCACCTGTCGACGTCGTTCCCCGCTCTGCCTCCGACGGCAATAACGTAAACCCAGCTGAGTCCGCTCCGCACCATGTGAGCCCCGATGCATCATGCGATCAGGACAGCAAGGGTGTGTCTTCTCAGAGCCTAAGACAGGTCACTTGCCTCATTGTAATCGTTTGCTGTATAATCCAGAGCTTTATCACGCCATCCCCCCACGAGCTCGGTCAGCATGCCGTGCGGACCTAGCTAAGAACGCATCTCTTCGTAGACACGACGAACAAGGCCCGGCAATCATCCTTACATCGCATCCGGTCGTGAGACTCTACTAGCTATCTGCTGCAACGATGCCCACAGAGTCGACACCCTTGCCCTCGCCGGCGTTTCAGGTCACGCAGACCATCATCAAGTGTTCGATATGCGGATCGGCTAGTGCGGGATCGACGTCCTCGTCTGCGATGCCCAGGACGCAGGCAACCGGTGCAGCTAGCGGCGGTGAGGTCGTCCTTCTGCACGACCCGATCGAGCGCATTTGCGGAAGCTGCTTCCGATCAGCCGAGTCGCGAGAGCTGTCCGACGCGCACCTTGCCCATGATGATCAAGTCGACTGCCAAGACGAGGACGTCAACCCCCGGTCAATGCTCGACGTGGATCTGGCCGAGGCCGAACGGCGACTGAACGGTATGACCGTCGGCACAGAAGTTATTCTGCCCGATCAGTCTGCTGTGCCGCGTCCGAGAGAGATGCCTCGCTTCGTGCCGGCTTCGCCATCAGCCTCATTTGGGCCGTCGTCACTCCCTTCCTACCCGACACTACCCTGGTCGACGTTCAAGCCGATCGTATCGATACCAGAGGGCACAACGCTTTCCGGCCGGGCGACCCCCGCGGGTCGCGCCACTCCGAAGCGGCCCGCATCCCCACAGCCTCTCCGGGAAGCGCCGCCTGCGCAGCATATCGCTCCAAGTCTGCCTGCCCGACATTTCACACCATCGCCTTCGCCTCCATTGTCGCCGACCTCCAAGCAGGCGGCGGAACGGCCATATAATCCATTGGTAGACCTGACGTCGGCACGAGTTCCCAATACCGGCCGGGGAGCTCTGTATCCAGGCAGTGTCTTCAAAGGCACGCAGGCGAGCGGCCGCAGCGCGTACGAGGTCGAGATCAGGATACTTGTAAGTGATCGTGCATTAAGCTCGCGCCGTCCCGCTGACCATTCAGGATGTATCGTTCGCCTCTTCAACCTTGTCAGGCTACTTATCGATATCCCACCTGACCGACTCGCACCCGCACTTGACTACCTTCTTCACGGGCGAGATCATCGGGCCGCAGTACGGGTTCATTACCGGCCCGCGGTTCTCTGCGACCGAGCACGATGACATGCGGCATTGGGGCCGATTCGAGCAGTTCCGCCGCCCGTCCACGCGTGCTGATATGGTCCGGCCCGACTTGCTATTCCGAGATCCGCAACCCGACCGCACTCGTGGAGAGGTTAAGGGCAAGGAGCGCGATTTTGTGTTCCTCAGGATCAAAGAGAGGTTCCTGGTACCGGATCACCGCGTGAGAGACATTTCAGGCGCGAGCTTCGCCGGTCAGTGTCATCAGCTCTCGGTAGTAAGTCGCGCTGACGTGCCCCGTACAGGCTTCTACTACGCCATGGTGGACCTCAGACCGAGTGCTACCGCCGAAGTGCCGCCCTCTCCCTCCTCGCCAAAGACGACCATCATCAGCACGGCGCCGGTAGTACCGCGGCGGCAATCTGCTGGTCTCATCAGGCGGCAATCGTCCTCCGCTCCAGCTGCAGAGTTGGCGGGACAACCGAGTCCAGGTATCACGCAGGCTCAGACTGCGGGCGAAGCGCGCACTCCGTCGCGACCTCGAATGCGCAGGGACAGCTCGGCGCGGCAGAGTGACATCAAGGAGGAGCGACGCGAAGCGACTCTGCGGGGATACTACTTCCACAGCCTGGTGCGTAGCAATCGAATGACGAATATGCTGGTGTACTGACGAGCTCAGAATCAGGAGCCGTTCCAGGAGCTGTTTTTGACCCATGTGCCGCAGCGTGGTGCCGGCACCTTTGAATTCAGGTAGTCGGTCGTCGGCCTTTTACATCGGGGGAAACAGGCGGCCTCAATCTCCTTTCCAAGCTTCTTCTCTCTATATTTCCAAGGACCTCGCCCGACGTTCTGTGACCAATAATTGTATGCTGTTGTAGCTCGTTCAAAGCCAAATGTACCGAAAGATGAAGATCCGGCGGAACCAAATACTGCTTGAAGGATGACGCGAAGTCAAGATGATGGACGCGTTCCTCGAAGAGCAACGCCGAGTGACATTACATTGCATTCAAGCTCGATCGTAGATCGCCCTAAGCGCCTTTTCAGGTTGTTCACCAGCTCACAAGACCCCAACTCCCGCGGACGCTCCGAAAATGGCTACATTCGGTATGAAGCCCGCCGCGGCGGGACCATCGGTAGACCCAAAGCTGCAGCCCTGGGTTGAGAAGTAGTAAGTCGACGTTCAGCTTTCTCAGGAAGCGCTTGCGCGCGTCCGGTCAATCGCGAGCATGTGTCAGGCTCCTGCTGACATCTGAAGTCGACCAAAGACTATCGACGACGTATCGTCTCAGGAGAACACCGTCGCTGTCCTGCGCAAAGCGCTCGCATCCACCAATGTCAGTCCGCCGATCGCTTCGAACACCTAATCGGGAGAAGATCACATTTCGCGCAGACAGCTGATAGACTGGCAGCTGCCTCACATGCTCTTCTACGGACCACCGGGAACGGGAAAGACTAGTCAGTTCTCCTGAGACTTCGTTTCGAGACGGCCTTGAGGAAGGAGCGAGGCTGACAATTGTCAGGTACTATTCTCGCATTGGCCCGACAACTATTTGGGTGCGTCCGGCTTGGAGGCGGATCACGACATGACCTTAGAATACGCCTGACATCTTAGACCCGATTTGTTCAGATCGCGAGTGCTGGAATTGAACGCGTCAGACGAGCGAGGTATCTCGGTCGTCCGTGAGAAGATCAAGACGTTCGCCAGGGAGACCCCTCGACACGCTGGCGTCTCTTCGTGAGTCCTCCAGTGTTCCTCCACTACTCGGTTGCGTGATTGCCTAATGCCGATGCTGACACGTTATAAAGGGACAGCAAGACGTATCCTTGCCCGCCATACAAGCTGATCATTCTGGACGAGGCCGATTCGATGACCCAGGACGCCCAATCGGCCCTGCGACGAATAATGGAGACTTACTCTCGGATCACTCGGTTCTGCCTGGTCTGCAACTATGTGACAAGGTAGGTTCACAAGACTGGAATGAGGTGCTACCTGAAGACTTTCTCGGATTGACACGGCGCAGAATCATTGAGCCTCTAGCGTCCCGGTGCAGCAAGTTTCGGTTCAGACCTTTGGCTCAGGGTAGTAGCCAGGCCAGGATCGAGATGATCGCGCAGGCGGAAGGTGTTCAGACAGAGGACGGAGTAAGTCTAAGATGCACCCGAGGCCCTGTCTTTCGGATAGAATCCAAGTTGACCAGGTTAGGTGCTGCAGTTGATTCTCGAGTTGGCATCTGGCGACCTGCGGAAGGCCATCACTTTCCTGCAAACAGCTCAGCGGTTACACTCCGCAGGTAGCAGTCCGACGCCCATCACCGCCATGTCAAGTGAGCCTGCCGGTCCTGATATTGGCGCAGCGTAGGCGCTGATCCAGCAGTCCACGAGATCTCTGGGGTAGTGCCAGGAGACGTGGTCAACTCGCTTCTGGCAGCCATGGGCATCGAGGCCGGTGAAGGCGTCAACCCAGCACTGCTCAAGGGCGGTTTCGAGGCCGTTCGATCGGCCATCAAGCGCGTCGGAAGGGAGGGCTGGTCTGCCGGTCAGATCTTGGAACAGGTCCACGACGCCATCATCCCGTTACCGACGATACCTGTTCTGCCTAAGTCACTCGCAGCCATGGCAATCGCCGAGTGCGACAAGGCACTCTGCGAAGGCGGTGATGAGGAGCTGCAGCTGTTGGAGTGCTGTCTCAGAATACGCGAGGCGATGACTCGGGCATAGCAGCCGCAGTGCAGAGACCCCTCTGAGACCTGTACTATGTCATGCATGCTTGGCATGATCGCAAACAGACAGCGGACTGTGCGATTGGGGGACGGATCCGAAAGACAGTGATGCGCATCTATGCTGATACACTGATTGCCAAGTTGTTACCGCCTACAGCGCGGCTGCAGCGAACTCAGACAAGCGCCGGCGCCTACGATACCCAGCGAGCACTTCAGCATCCTCTGTCCCCGAGGATAGATACGGCGAGCCGTGATGCCAAACCTCACATGCTCACAGTGAGCCCTGGTTGTGGCTTCCTCAGCGTGTCGTGCAGCAGTGGTAACGGGCTGAGAAGCAAATTGTCAGTCGGGATCTATGTTGATCGAGAACCACTTACGCCGGTGCCCTGCGTGATGAGGAGAACGAGCGGAAGGAAGATTCATCGGCAGAACATCTTGCCCCAGTCTCCGGGGGACCCAGCTGATCAGGATCCTGCATGGCTCGGAAGATGGGTCGTATCTGCGACGGGCAAGAGCGTGTTCTCGGTGCTGCTGGCATAACCAGGGATGATGTCGTGGAGAACAATTTGTGTCTAGGAAGGGCTACCATCGTTCGTCCTGGCGACTGCTCTGCTCTCGAGATGGCGGTACCCACAGTTGAAGGTATGGCTATGCGTTTCGCAGTAGTCTTTGAGCCAGTCAGAGAGGTACAGAGGGCGGGACGGGCCTGTAGAAGTGATCCGGGAGCCATCGGGCTGTGGGCAGCGTGGATGCTGAGTCTTCGGCTCGAAAGGTGTATCGGAGTCCGGGGGTGTATCTGGAGCGAGGTCGGTGTCCCGAACCGAGGGGTCAGTCCCGATTCTACCCCTCTGCCGGGAACGCCGGGATAGACGGGACTTAGGGGAAGAGTAGGCCGGGGTCGACGGCGTGGCGAGAGACTCGGGCTAGGTGGGGGTACTGTTGGGATGCGGACGTCGCTTGTCATAGGCCTGAGCGAGTGTCCGAAGTGTCGTCTTCTCTGTTCGAGTGTGGCCTTGATCGGAGTCGGTTGTGGGCCAAGTCGATGTTCAGGCAGCGGCTGACTCTTATATCCGTGAGGCGGTCTACGTTCTCGGGTCAAGTCGGTGTAGGGAGGAGGTACGAGCGATAGCCTGCGAAGGCTGTGCTCAGTCTTGACGATCATACGTCAATGCTGCCGCGATTGACAATGCACAGCCGAGAGCGTGAACGGAGGGAAGCATCATCTGGGCAGACCCAGTTTGAGGAGCGAGAAAGGAGGGAAATCTTGAGGTGCCCCAGACATCCGGGTCCTCCCGAATATCATGACCCAGAACGTTGTACAGTGAGATTGAAAAGGAGGGTCAAGAGGTGAGTGCGACTCATCTTCGGCGAGGTGGGTCGATGCCAGAAAGGAGAGGCCGAAGGAGACTACCAGGCGCCGGAAGACCACACATGCCTCCTACAAGCCCTCAACAGCAGATTTCTCATGCATTGAGCGACGGGGTTGGCTGCTTGATCTTGCGGAATGGCCATTCACGCAGCATCTCAATCAGTGTGAAGAGGCCTTGCTGTTTCAGGCTTAACCCCCTTTCGACTTGTCAGTTGAGAGCATGAGGCGGCTGGTCACGTCTCAGAAATCCAGCTCCGATCTCTTCGTCGGCTATGTGCCTACGTATCCAACTAACCTAATCAAGCCTATTCTAACACATTCGTCGGCAAAAATTGATGGACTGGTCGCGAAGCACCCGATGACTATGTACACACTGAGTTGTACATAGAATGCATGTACATGTCTATCGCCTGCTCCAGTAATTCGCCGCATCTTGGGGCGTCACGTTCGCGTGGAAGGTGCCATTCCTAACCTTCTTTCCTTTGAACAGAGCGATAACCCTTGCGAGGCCGCCTGGCTCGTCGTAACGCTGCATGTATGAATGGTTTCGCTTCGAGCTTTTAGCCGCGCCATGCAGCCAGCCCTGGGGGCCGAAAAACGTCTTGTCGGTCGGTGCGCCGATAATGTCGGTGAAGAATTCCTTTAGGCCCTTGATGCGTCAGTCAGGAACAGGTTCTAGGGGTGTGGTCTCACCTTCTTGTGTGTGTTTTGCGTTGGTGTGTGGTGGTGTGATGGTGTGATGGTGTATGTGTGCGTGTGTGTGTGTGTGTGTGGATGAAGAAGTTAGAAAGCGAACAACCATCGTCTCTTATATACTTTGCCTGGGACCGACCGCTGGGCGCATCCGTATTGATTGAGTCAGCCTCAATCGATTCGGCAGGTGGTTAAATCTCGTCGAGATCAAGAACTGGCCCGTCATGCACGTGACGACGAGAGATGCACATGCAATTCTGTTTTCAAGCCCAGCTTAAACGTACACGTTGGCCGACATTCACCATACAAGCCCAGCTTAAACGTGCACGTAGGCCTACATTCATCCCTTCAATCCCAGCTTAAATGTACGCGTAGGCGATCATCATTTCAAGCCCAGCTTAAATGTACACGTCGACGTGAAAAAGAGACACCATGGCCCCTCTCGAGTCGATGTACAGCCTCCTGCATATACACGTATACGTTTCAGACTATTTTGTGTGAGCATCGCGCAACTGATTTTGCCATCGAGCAACTCGGACCACCTGAAACATACACATCACACACCTAGTCGGAACAGGCTGCACATGGGTTTTCGAGTCGAAAGAGCACTGAAGATCAAATTCACGCAAAACGCCGGGATCCGAATCTCCGAGAAACAGGCTGTAACACCTGCAGCATCTCAGCTGCGAAATATATAAGGCCACTGCGGGTTGTTCTCTTGTCTTCATCATCGAGTTCCCCTTGGTTTCTTGCAAACTTGGCCAAAGATACTCTCTTCTCGCAGCGACTCTTTCGAACCAAAACAGCATCTCCTTTAGTCTCGGTCAGTAGTCTCCTGGTTCATTTGGCCCATGGAATCCACCGGAAATCATCACTGAAACTTACAACAGTGTCTTACTCAATCATGATCAGCATGGATGATTATGAGGTCGGACGTGTCCTCATCGTCGGTTTCAAGCCCTTTGCGAGTCCTGAAGGCGAGTCGCAACCACATCCACCCCTCCCAGGCAAGCGGTACCTCCGACTTGAGATCGTCAAGACATTCAAGCCGTTTACGCTCTCCGTCGTTTGCGAGGTCAAGCCTGTGGGACAGAATGCGGACCTGGACTTGCAGGTCTTACGGGGTCTGTCCCACGCCCCGAAGCAGGACACCGACACTTTCGTCATCAAGCTATACGATCGACGCTACGATCGCAACACTCGTCAGGACAGTGACAAGGGTCGGCCGTACACTGAGGCTCGGGAGACAGCCTATCGCGCGTACGTTGCGGAACACGGTCTAGACGTCATATGGCAGGACGACGAGGACGACTACGATCCCATGGGGGAGGATGAGGATTACGAAGAAGGCAAACTCGAGGCTTTACTGGAGAAGCAGTACCGTGAAACTTTCGAGTTGGAAAGCGAGGTCTACGGCCGAATCACCACTGGGGTTCTCAAAGGCGATCATCCAGCAGCGCCTTACTTCTTCGGAACGGTCGAATACGAGAGCGCTATCGGCACCATTAAGGGCGTCCTTCTCGAGAGAATTCATCCGGCCATCTCCCTCGGGTCTTATCTCGAAGCTGTGGGTTCGTGTTATCACTCGGATGCAGCGGTCCGCTTCGTCGCCCAGCGCGTGGGCGAAAGTCTTAACTCCCTCATGAAGTACGAGTACATGAACAACGACAATCGTGCCGACAATATTCTTCTGAGGCTGCCAACGGGTGAGTCGCTAACCCAGCGATCAATGCGAATGCTGAGGGATCAGGAATGGACCCCGACCCGAGGAAATGGCCCCATGAGGCACTGGAAGCCATCAGACCCATCTTCATCGACTTCGGGAATGGGCGACTCCGTCATCCGAAAGAAACGGATCGAGAATGGCGCTACACTCGGTGGTGGGAAGGGGAATGGCAGGAAGTCGAAGCTCAAGTCAAAATCGGCATGCGCAGCGCATCTAAGAACCCATGTGACTACCACGGGTCTTCGTGCTGGCCCGAGCCGATGCCCGAGAGGGGATTCCGCCTGTTTGAGTGGAATCTGCCTCTCGACGAGGCGTACGCATTCAAAGCAGCAAGCGAGGAGGAGCAGGAGGTCATCAGCAAATGGACTTTCGAGGGCGGCTCCTGGGGCACATGGGACAGGCCCTACCCGCGCACGATGCAGGAGCTCAACGACATGATCAAGACTCTCGAGCTCGAACCAGACGAGTGCGCGGAGATCGAGCGAGGAGACTCGTGCTCCATCTCCGAGTCCGAGCCTGCTGCTTGGGCAGACCGAGCCCCGACGCCCGATATTGGAGGACAGCAAGCTAGGAAAACTTCGCCCGCGTCGACCCTGAATGAGCCGGACTTGGGTCTGAACGACCTGTGCAGCGCTCCGTCTTCTTCGTCAGAGTAGTATGATATATCTAGCCATCTTGCTTCTCTTCGATCGAGTCTGATCTCAATGCATCAAAGTTGGGTTTGCGGCTCCTTGTCTCCAGCAGCCGCTATAACCCACCTCGATGCCCAAGCGCCACAGCCCAATTCGCAATGAAACGCCACCAACCGGGTCTGGGTTGTTCCTGACAACCTAATTTGGGAATTGTCGACGGCCGGTTTTCCAAACTGGCATTGGTTCGGCGCAGATGAGACCCCGTACGTCCATAATGCATGCGACCGGATGACGAAGGGCACCAAGGCCGAATCGAGGGTGCTAAACGTGAGCACTCAGCATGAGTCCTGACAAGGATCCCATCTTTCGTATACCGGGGCTACCCGGGGCCTCGGCAGCGCGCTGTTGATGCATGGTGCTGCTCGTAGACGAAGCATATTCGCGAACGCTGTCTCGCGTAGCAGGACAGACCTGCGACGCTTTCCCGCCTGGTTCACACTCGACCCGCTTGGCCCGCACGAGAGCCAAAATGGGCACAGCTGTAGCGCTTACGAGAGACCGAAACCCGGAAATTAGAGGGTTAACCCGTTCCCGTTTCGTGGCACAGAGTCCAAGGGGGGGATGACCCAGAAAAGCACCCTCCCCCTCTCAGTGCTTGTTTGCAGCCAGTCGCACGTTTCACACCGCACCATCCATCAGCATCAACACCAGTTCACCCAGCTCACGAGGCGCGGAAGAGGTGTCGCGGTCGAGACTGGACGGACGGCAGGTGGATAGCGGAGAAAAACGGAGACAAGGGGGGAAAGAGCGTCAATAAGAAAAGCGCCTGAGAGGGACGTGTGTGTCCAGAGCCCAGACCCCTTTTCGACAGACCACAAACCTGCTTGCTTTCGAGGGGTAGTAGCCAATCACCGTCGCGCCGACTCGCACATACGAGCAACGAAGACGCCGTTCAAGCATCGACACCGCGCAACACGAAGCGCACCACCGCTCGCTCGGAAACCCAGAAATACCTCTGGTACGCGGGCTCCCGGCGAACACCACAGCGACGCAATCCCACGAAGCTTAAGGCAAACGCAAACGGAACCACCGACCCGTATAGCGTCGACAGCTATCAGAAGCAGTGCTCCGAACGCCTAGTGAAGCGGGCCCTCAACATACACCCCTGTGTAGCAAAACCGGCGCGCCGCGACCTTTTCACTCCGCCCTCAGCGACGATCTTTCCCCTGACCGTCGCTCATCGTCCTGGTGCCTACCGTGAGTCACCTGCTGTCCATGGAGCGAGATCACTTGACCCCTCAATACCCCCCGTACTGGATCCGTGTCCGATCAGGCCGGCACGGATCTTCCCGTCCTCCCACCTCTTCCAGACAACCCGGCCGTTCATCCAGACCAATAGCTGACCAGTGTTGCAGAGAAGTCGACCTAGTCCCCCAACCCAGCTTTTGCCGCTTGCGCTTGTTTATCGCGCTCGTCCGGCCTTGACATCGACCTCGGTACTACGTTGAACCCTCCAGCCATGTCGACGCGAAGATAACGAAGGGGTCTGGCTTACCAGACTTCGGACAAACCGTCCACCTCTCTTCGCGGTTGACATCGTCAACCGGCATTGCGCTGAACACTCATTCATCGCATCATCGACCTGCACCCACGCAACTAGTCAACCGCAGAACCCCCACCCTCGCCAAGCGCTTGCTCCTGTACCTCCTCCATCATGACCAGTATCGACATCCCGGCGCAGACGCGCGCCTCTCTCTCTGCCTTCACCTTCACGGCGGTCGCGATGGAAGCCTCTTCCAGCACCGTTATCGCTTCATTCAGCACATCGCCTTCACATCGCCTCCCTAGCGAGGACCTGCGGTGCGACATCCCCACCAAGAGGCTCCGATCGTGTCTCTCACCAACCCGCGCTCGCAGATGCGATGACGGGTTCCCGCCCGCTCAGGGCATCGACTCGGCTGGACCCTCGCCCATGGCCTCCAGGTCGACCAGCTTCTCTAGCGCCGATTCCTCAGCTTCCAGCGCTTGGCGCCGCAAGCAGGTCCGCTGGCAAGGAGAGGGAGCTGGATGCGAAGTGGCCGTGAGTCTACTTGTTCACAGAGAGAGGGGATGTCTTGCTGATTTACGCGCAGTCCTACCATGCAACATGGTCTGCTAGCGAGTACGATCGGACGCCGCTTGACCCGCCATCCGAGGGCGAGCGCGCGTGCATCATGCCCGAGCGGAACTCGCGTTGCCTGTCCCCTCTCGAGTTCTTCAGGGACTCCGGCCGAGGTCGCGCGCCCTGGCTCGAGAACGACGAAGACGAGGAGGGTGACGCCGACGAGGACGACTCGCCCCGGTCGCTTCAGTCGATCATCCTAGCCACACCGCCCTGCGAGGATGGCGACGAGTCTGGTTCGGACGTGGGCGGCGGCGCAGGCGCTGCTGCCGGTCCGGACGAGGAAGACCGCGAATGGGAGGAGTGCATGGAACGGAGAAGAATGATGTTCGCACAAATGGCCGCGCGGAGACAGAATCCTGCGGGAGACGCCTCGCCCTGCGGCGGTCTCGACGGGTACACCAGTCTGTCGGCAACCCTCGCGGAGCTGCTGAGGAGTGTCGGGTGCCAGGATGGCGCTGCCGGGCCCGCGGGCCCAGGCACTCCGCAGACCGACGAGGACGAGGACGATGGCGCGGCGACGGACGAGGAGGGCCGCAGCAGCGAAGGCGGAGACAACACCCCTGTCCTGCCGAAGAGGCCCATCGGGCCTAGCGGTCTGAGAGTGGAGTACCGCGCCTCGCTCGAGTTCGGTCGATCCCGAAGAATATCAGACGAGGACGAGGACGAAGAGGACTCGGAGGAGGAGGAATCCCCGCGGCGCTTCTCGAGCCCACTCGAGACCCCCGAGCTCGATGGCTGCGAAGCCTCGTCGAGCGACCTGGAGGATACCCTCACCTCGCCACTCGAGTTCTACCCTACCTCAGCCCTGCAAATCTGTCTCCAGACCTAGCATTCATCAGCATCGTTACAGTCAGTTTCTGTCGTGTATACTACGCATACGTGCGAACCATGCATATCAATAGACCATCCTTTGTCGGAAAGATCCACCTAATTTGCCACCCGGCTTTTCTCCCTTCGAGAGATTAACGTCACTTCGGCCGGCACGCAGACCCGGCGCACAAGCGGAGAGGCAAAGATCTGGGCAGTCGTACTACCCCCAACAAGAAGAAGAGTCGGGGCGTTTCTTGCATTGCTTCTCTACCTTCCCTTCTCAGACGACTCTCCTCCACCGGATTATGCAAGATGAGTGTGATCAGCCGACCTCTCGACTCGCGACGATCGACTTTGCCGATAGACCACTACTCGCGGGCGAGAGGCTAGACGCTGTGGAAGAGCGGAACATCGATCAGTATGAAGGCAAGGATAGCGGGGCGGACCCGGTCCCGCTCCTGCTGCGGCTCCCGCCTGAGCTACTGGAGACGGTGCTGGACAACCTCTCGCCAGCCGAAATGCAGCGAACGGCACTAGCGCTCCTCAAGGTCTTCCCGGACGGAAGGCTCTCGCAGCGGCACCTGTGGCGGCACCTTGTCGTTCGGCGGAAGCAGCAGCTCATGCCTCTCTGGCACAAGCTCAAGGCCGAGGGAAAGATGCCAGGTGGAGGATCTCTGAGATGGGTCAACAGCTTCACGCAGGAATCATGGCAGGGCGATGTGGATATCCTCAACAAGTGAGTCCAAACTTGGCCACCGAATCTACAATGAGTTGGTCGCTTACTGAGGCAGTGTTCTGAGATGTCTACCCGACCTTCGGGTTCTGATGCTCAATGTCGGCACGAACTTCGCGCCAGAGCACCTGGAGGAGATGTTTGAGGATCCGAGGGAGGACATTCAGCGAATGGAGATGCGGTTCCGGCCGTATGTCGAGCAGGCTACCTACTATCAGTTCCTCAAAGGTGAGTCTGATGCCCGGAAGATCCATTGAAGGGACAAACGCTGATCGCTGGCAGGATCGTACTTTGACACTGCCATCGAAACGCTCACACGAAACTGGCCGGAGACGCCATCGTTCAAACAGCTCTCGATCGTGCAAGACTTGCCACCTAGAAGCACTGCGCCTCCTACAGCCTATACGACGGCCGCCAACTCCATCGCTCCATCCGCCGTCCCCTCGGCGGTGGCAAGCGCTGTGCCCAGCGCTCTGACAACACGCGTGAACTCGCTTTCCTCGAGCTTGGCCGACCTGGCCGTCGACTCGCCTGCGTCGTCCGATAGTGAGGAAGCTTCGGGCCAGTCAACGCCTCCGACCTCTGTCGGTGAGAGTCCTGTCGAACCCAAGGGATACTCCGGTCACGGCCCGTTCCCGTACTTGAGCGAGAAGTTCGGTTTCGGCAAGCCCAAGTCCTTCGCGCAGCCGATCGTCTTCTTCGACATCAAGTGCATCACCGCTTTCGCCGCTGCACCTGTTGCCGCTAATCTGACACATCTGCGTCTTCGAGTCCCATCACGAGACATCGCCCATGTGTTGCTTCGGTCTCACGATCAACCTGTGCTGCTGCCCAGTTTGCGATTCCTCGACATCTCGACGACCAATGTGCGAATGGACGCTTTCGCCGCACTGGTGCGATACCATACTCGGCTAGAACACCTCGTTCTCGACCGCGTGAACCTATTCGGCTTTCAGGCGAAAGATCGAGGACCGGAGCTGTGCAAGGAGCTTGGTGCCAAGGCGGTGTCGGCTGGTCTCATCCGCGGCAAGGAGCGCGAGCGCCAGATCGCTGCGTGGGATCTGCAGCAACGAGTGCGAGCCGCTGAGGCCGAGGCGCGTCGACGCGATCAGCAAGTCAGGGACCAGCAGGCTCGAGCGGCCGCGCGGGGATCACGGTCCGACGACGACGGGTCCGACGACGACGACGACGACGACGACGAGTTGGCAGCGGCCAGGCGGGAAGCGGCGGCAACTGCGCTTGCCGACACCCGTGCGGCTGAAGCTGCCGAGGCGGAACGTCAACGCCTGGTCGCTGCCGCTCGGGCGCGACGCGGACATCGGTCAGCTGCGCATTCAACGTTCTCGCTCCGCGACCGCCCGTCTCGCAGGACAACAAGCACGACCGTCACACGCCAGAGCGACGTTCCTGTTCCGCCTGCAGACACGCTCTACCTCGTACTGCCTCCGCTGCCCACACTCAAAACCCTGTCTGTCGGTGGCGAGGCGCACAACTTGTCGGCACCTCGCGTGCGCGAATGGGAGGAGAACTTCCACGCCGGATGGCGGGACGGGCTGGGCAAAGTTATTGGCTGGGCACACCATGTTGTGGAGCGCTACGAGCGGGCTGTTCGCAAGGCCGAGGGATGGCAGGCTCAAGAGATGCGCGCCGCAGCGTCCGGGTCCGGTACCTCCGCGTCGGCAAAGGGCAAAGGTAAGGCAAAGGCCGCGCCGAAGCCGCCGGTCGGCACGAGACCTCCGACCCGGATCCGCCTGTTCCGGTTCCCCGAGGCAGGCGAGCCGGCTTCTCGTCCCCACCCGTCTGACCCGACGCTCGGGCTCATCGAGATCACCCCTGACGAGGCGGGTGATGACGAGGGAGGCTTCGCCACCGGTAGCCTAATACGCGAGGTCATGGAGCGGTACAAGCTCGCTCAGGCGGACGCCGAGCTGCACCAGAACGGCCAGGGCCCACCGGCCTGCGTCTTCTGCACGGTACCCGATTGCGAAGGGCCGATGCGCCGGGGCGACGAGGGCGCTCGTGTTGATGGGCGTGGAGGCATGAACGGCAAGCACAGGCAGGCTTGTGGGCACATGCTCGGGCGAGCCACTTGGGGTTGGGGCAGCAGCTAGTCTGGTGTACTTTCAGAACTATCTTGATGACTTGACGTTGTATAGCTTCTGTACCCACGATGTATTGCGTGCTTCTTCTCTTCTCCTTGAGAGCATGCACAACCTCCGAGTCTCTATCCAAAAGTCTCCAGGCATATAACGGCCACACATTCCCTCCAACATCTACGGCCACAGGACATTGAAAGTGCCGCGTCCCGTCTGCTCCGCGAAGCCAAGCAATGTACCGACCAGCTAGTA